>CAUHTR010003932.1:0-41369 GCA_959609185.1 Schmidtea polychroa | reverse complement strand
NATCCTGAATCGGATATTCGCGAACTCGCTTTAAAATTTCGGCTTCAGTGTACATTTTGTGCAGTGCCTCTAATTGGGCTTTGATTGTTAGCCGCTGGCACCGGCTTTCCTCCAGGAGACTGTCACGGCAGTGCTCCAATCTTAGGATCTTTGTTCGTTCTTCCTTCATTTGTGGCGGGGAGAACCACGTGCCTTCATACGTATCGATACGTTTTTTGAGAGCCCCGATATACGCGTGTAACTTCCTGATGTCTTCGTTCTTGTCAGCACAAGAAAAGCAGGGTCGGAGTTCTTTATTGGAAGTGCTGAAAAGGAAAATTCTCGATCATCGTCGATAAAGATCGTTCAGAAATACTAATGAAAGCAAATAACACCGCAACATTACATGGGTGGTTTCGACTATACACGAAAAGGAGAATTATAAGTATACTAGTAAGTCAATATATCGCCATCATGTAAGGTCATTATCACTCCTGTCGGTTTCCTACAAAACATCCCCGTACTCAAACAATCGGTCTGGAATTTAATTTCTAATCAGAATTATTGTGGGAGAATTACGAACACTCATCTGGTAGCACCCGTACCCCACATACCAGCATTCGTTACAATGGCTCATCGATTATTTGGCTCCCTATTTTCTTTATTACCCCCATTATACTCATCCAGAAGTCGTACTAGGGGTAACAGGACATCTCATAATTCAGTAGTCTAATACAATTTCCCCTTGATGACGGAGTAAAGGAGGGATTGGGTGGGATTTGACCGAGACAAAACCTACAACATTAAAAATAAATAATAATTAATTTAGTGATTTAGAATTTAAATTTCCTAATACTGTGGGGGCTTTTCGTTGCGTCATGAAAAATGCGGAAAGTTGATTATATCGCTATTCAGATTTACGGTAAAGTTCTTAAGTACGGTTAGTGATACTGATACGATACAGTTAGAGTGTTATTGGCAATTGAGTACATTACTATGGATCACTAATTGTGTGACGGCATCCTAACAGCAACAGTGAAAATTATTGCTATGTCAATAATGGAATTTCTAATATTTATAATAAAGCTAGTTATAATGATAGGGATGATAATTGCTAGACTGGTGTTGACAATGATAATAAATGAGTTAGTCAAGTTAATAAAGATGTTAACCGTTAATAATTAAAATTGGGATAACCGAACCGTAATATTTCTATCAATACTAACGCCAATGATTAGGTTAAAAATGATTATTACGAAAATAAGCGGAATATCAACAATTAATATAATAATAGCGGTGTGGCATCCTCCATCGGGAACGGCGATACATGTAGGGGTATGTGTCATCCATACTTCCCACTAGGGACAGTCAGTTATCTATCGGCATTTACTTTCGTATTTTAGTTACGGCAACGGCTGATGTCATTGTTGCACTATAACTCCGATGAATTCTTATCTGAAGTTGTCAATTTTCTCTTTATCTGACTGAATGTGTTTGTATGCCCCATATCATGACAAGATAAGCATTTACTGATGTGCGGTAGAAATTCATGACAGAAGAAATATGTGCGCGGCATCATAGACATTGACGTACTGGGGAATTTTATCACACTAATGGTAAATATTTATGTCTGATTGATGAAAATTTTGATTTTTATTTAGATTGTCGAAACATTATCTGTGACAAGATCAAGTTCAGCTTAATTTTCCCATAGAATCAGATTCAACGGTTTTCCAATTGTTGGTTACCCAAGGAAATAGAGAAAAACAGTTCTGCGCTCAGCTGACGTGTCCTAGGCAACCTTCATGATGTTGCAATCATCTCCCTTATGTGTACCCGTGCTGATGTAACACGTTGGTAGTGTACACATAGGTCGGAATCTACCGGCAGGTGAGCTCCTATGTTAGAACTACTCCCGATAGACTTCACGGTGCGGGTTTGCGAGTGCCTTGGGAGGTCTTACCTCATTCTGTTCATTCAAACTTGCGTCCTGGTCCAGGGACGTCTTTCATATCACGAACTAATTTAGATCTTCACCCTCACACTCTCAATTTACACAGTCAAATCAAACACAAAAATTCTAATGCTAATACTTTTATTAAATCCAACTTGAGCAAGGCAAAATAAACAAACAGATAAAATAGATCATTATACGTAAAAAGCACAGAATATTAGAACACGGGATGTGAAGTTCGAAACTATCATCATTCATGGTTACATTTCACCCTCAGCTAACAGGGCATCGATATCCACCTGTAGCCGGGCATCTTTTCGGAGTTGACAGTTTTCCGCGGAGATAATTCGAAACTCTCCGGTTGAGATAGGTGCTTGGGCCTTCGGGCTTCGTTCTCTAGACGACTGAGCCGCAAACAGAGATGCTTCCAGAGCGGCGATAGTGTTTCTTCGTTTTTGATGGCCGTTTCCGCTTCTTGGGTATTGAATCAGGATTTGTGACGTTCGCCGTCGAAGTGGCATTCGTTGTAGAAGGTTTCGACAAGGTCGGAGCGATGAGGGGTGGCAAATCATTTCCGTGCCCACCGCAATGAGGTTTAAAGGCTTGTGAGTTGCCCTGTTGATGGTGCATTGGGAAGACATTAGTCCCATCGATGACTGGATATTCACGCACTCTTTGTAGTATTTCTTTGTCGGTATATACTTTGTGGAGAGCCTCTGACTGGGCTTTAATAGTCAACCGTTGACAACGGCTCTCTTCCAGGAGGCTATCACGGCAGTGTTCCAGCCTCAATATCTTAGCTCGCTCCTCTTTCATTTGTGGTGGGGAGAACCACGTACCATCATAATATTCAATCCGTTTTTTAAGTGTCCCATTGTAGTCCTGCAGCTTCTTTATGTCTGCATTTTTGTCAGCACATGAGAAACATGGCTGTAATCCCTTTGGTGGTAAGCTGGGTTCACACATTTCTGTAGACAGGCTTACCTGATAAATTAAGCTAATGATTCGTTAGATTAGGACAAAACAAAATTTAATACTGATCAGTTTATCAATAGTCCCCACACCACATCGTTACTCTTATTATTATCAAAACGCGTTAATTACCATTCGGCCGTTGGGAGTGGAAACTTGATCAATGAACAAATGAAATTTACTTCATTATATGTCGTCATATATTTTGTTAATCACTCGTACAATTTACATTATGGAGAGTTTCTCCACTCCCCACGACACACCCAAGAGTCACAGGCATCGCTACCCACCACTCTCGCATCATTATGAGGGACAGTTCAACTCAACATAATTCAAATTCCAAAATAAAAGCAATTTAATTTGTATTAATAATTCAGCAATATAACCCAATATAAATAAATTACCTGGCGACCATGCCATCCGGATCCCTCATTCATGATGTCTCAGCCAATTTCCTATCTATCTATCAAAATATAACACCATTCCATATCCATCTTGGGTGAGGCCTCTGACTATAGTCACTTTCAACGAATCATTATTCATGGTTTTCAAGTATTGGTGGATAAATATTCCTCGCAAAATCATCGATCCCACTATCCATTCCATAATACTGTCCTTCTTTGGAATCTTCTGTGCATGGGAAACTATGTTTGACATTCCTCGGCATCATGACTGAAACCCCCAGATAACACCGTAGTCAGTACCGTGGAGAAGAAGCAAGTATTTGAGATTATTATGACAAATTTTATTAGATTAAATAGTTTAGAAATATTACTATATACGTTAATAAAGAAATACAAGCATAAATAACATAATTTTCAAACCATACTCGAATTTCCAAAACAAAATAAAATGGATGGAGTTGAATCAGTATGAGTGGTTTCCCTCTGAAAATAATTTCCTCCGTATAATGGGTTCTGATGGATAGATAGTAGTCGTGATTCTTCCTAACTGAATGATTCTCTGATGCGGATATGTGATGGTCGAGTCGGTAAGTCTGTAAACATTTTTGTAAAGTGGTGATCGACTAATTTAGGCGTTGCTTTATATACCAATTTTGCTCCAATCAGGACGAAGCTGTGGTGTATTTTTATTAATTATTGTTGTTTTATGATTTCTATTGTTTTCTAATAAATTTTATTTATCGTTATTTTATTGTTATTATTATTTTATTAAAAAGGTTATTTTTTCTATTTTTCTGCAAATCTTTGTTGTCTCTTTTCGGTGTAATATTTTGTTTTAATTCCTTATACAGGTTTTGTTAAAGAATTGTTCTATTTTTACCTTCTATTTCTCTATATTTTATATCATTATTTTTTCTTTTGTTAGTACGTAGTGGATACTTTATTTCCTATAATTATTCCTATTTCTAAAGATTTTTATTATTTATTTCGGTTTCTTCTAGTGGGTTTTCTTAGGTTTATTATTATGTTGATTAGCTTCGGTTTGGGTTATCTTACTTATTTACTTTATTTTTATGTGGTTTCCTCTTTCATACCAGATTCAACTCCATCGAAATTTATACCTTTGAAATTTAGCCCAACATTTCTCACTATTACTAATAATAATCAACGAATGAAGACGCAGCGATGATAAGCAAAACATGTATTAAGATAACAAATTATAAACACATCGGTAATACATAACTCAAAAAAATATAGTCTACACAACTCCAGACTGATGGTTAAATGTCGGATCAATTTTTTAATGAAGCATAGAATATTATGTTATCAGTTCTCGAGGTGTTGGCAGAATGGAGTACTCCTACATTAGCTCGAAAAGAAATTACACTGCCGGCTGCGACCAGAAACTATTGTTCTCCGCCTCTTTGAGTAGTTCATAAAGATCAAACTCGGGATGAGTGTTTTCCATCCAAGGAGTACAAGTGGTCGGAATGACGCTAAACTCCCGATTCTTAGATGCATCCAGAGCCGCCATAAATTCCGCTGCGGCCTTCGCACTATTGGCGAGTCATAAAGTCTCCGCCTTGGCCTGTTTCTCCTTTCTTCGTTTCGTGCGTTCAGCACGGGTGAGCTGTTTCCTTTTGGGCTTGTTCGTTGCCGCCGGATGAGTTGTTGATGCTAGGGGTCAGGGACTTTGGTAGGGGCTAGATTGGTTTTATTTAATGTTTCTTTTTTTTAGAATTAACTTATTGCTTTCTTTTTGCTGTTTTGGTATCTTAGCTGACACTCTAATTCTGAAATCTTATTTATTAAAACAAAAATATTAACATCCTATCTCAGATTAAAACAAAACAGAAAAAAGATTACTTTAATTTTGGCCCAACAAATCACTCTGCGACCCTTTAAAATTGCGTCCCGCAATTCAGTTGATTCCATACCACTACCGTCTGGTCCATTCACAATTCATTGTCTTTTAATACTGTATATACACATAAACATAAAAATAAAAACAGAAAAATGGCAAAATCAAGACAAGCAGGGGTCACATTTGGTAACCGGTTATCTACATCATTATTCAGTTCATATATCAGTATTCAATGTCATTAGTCTATCGTCATTGTTGATTGTGGCTCGAGATTGATGGTTGTTTGTCGGGTTTATTTTCTATTTCTAGGTTCTGTCCTGGAAGAGCTAGGTTGGATACTGATGGTGCAAGGGTTTGTGCTTCGGTTCTTGATAGAGGTACGATGTCTATTTTCTCTGAATAACGTGGTGGGTTGTTTTCTTATCTTCCAGATCCTGATCACTTCGTGGAGTTTTACGATGGTTACTGCTAATATAATAAAGGTTTCGATGATTACGTAGAGAAGACTATGGGTATCTTCTGGTTCTTGAATTTTATTGACGTTGTCTTTCTTTTGACTCTTCTGGGTTATTTTTTCCTGGATTCTGAATTCGAGTTGTTCGATTTGTTGAATTTGGCTTACGAGCTGGACTTTGATTGCTTGACATACAGGATTTCGGAAACATAGTGCTGGGGCACTGACAGCATATTTTTTCGTGTTTGTAATGATAGGTATTCTTCTCTGTTCTTGCTCGTTCGGGCTTGGTAGATGAAGTGTTTTGTTTTTCTCGTGTTTTTCTTTGGGGTTCGTGATGTCATATGATTGAAGCTATATTTGTTGATGTTCCAGGGTGCAAGTGATCAGTAAGAAAATCCATTCGGGCCACATGCTATTATACACCTTTATTTCTAATATTTACATGACTATTTACATCGAATTTCTCCGCCTTTTTTTTATTGGATGGTTTTTTTATTTGGGAATTTCTGGTAGTAACATTAGCTTCGTTTCTGCCTTCAGCAACTTAGTTTTCAGCTCGGGCATTAATCTGAGTTAATTTATATATAAAGAGTTAATATATAATATATAATATATAAATTTCTTAAACAAACAAAAATTCCTCGACTGTAAATAAAAGTAAATTAATTTATAAGTATTCTCAAAATAAATATTTATCTAGTATTTTAGCGCTTAAAAAATTTTATATAAATAGTGTTCACAAATTTAGTTCAATCACCCTCAAAAATTAAGTCGTATAGCAGACTAGTAAATTTTGGAAGGAAATCCTTCGAAAGTTTTTAAATTACGACCAAACAAAATTTAAAAGAATTTTAGTCGCAGTACATAATACAATTTTTTTGCAAAAATAATAAATAACAAGCACCTACTGTCAAACAACACAAAATATACACACGCATCTATCTGATAAATAAAAGTCAATCAACAATAAAAGCTTATCATTTTAGGTGAATATTTTTTTTTTATTTATAATATTTATATTATATATTTATAATATTTATATTATATGTATTCAACTAAATATTATGAAGGGCCAAATTTTTCTTATAACGGCAATCGAGGGCCGTATCAATTAAAAAGTAGTTAGTTTTGTAGCGGATTACAAAGTAACAAAAATAAACTGGTTTTAGTGATTGTTATTCTATTACCAAGTATTATAATGTTTACCATTTATTTTTATATTATTATGTATTTTCCTGGCGCATTTTAAATTAATAACTTTATTGCCATTTTTTCTTTTAATTTTTCTGGTGTTAGACGGATATTCCAAGATATTGAAAGGGCCTTTTTCAAATTTCGGCGGGCCTGATCTGGCCCGCGGGCCGCCAGTTGAATATCCCTGATTTATAACATTTATAACCTGAATTTGTTGTTATCTGATAAATTATATAGATATATTATATATATATAAGAACCAGTAAGTTGAGAATCTCAAATAGTGAGACATCAACACTAGTATGGCTAATGATATTCTAGCCCTGAATGGGCATTCTAATAATTCGTCGTTATCTCCTTTACATAATAGAAAAAACACGGATACATGTGCTCCTTTACCTGTTCAATCTCCATCTGGGTATATTTTTAGCTTCATACCCATTTTTCTATCAATAGAACGCTGGACTGGTTATAGCTATTTGTGTGCTGTCCTTGGCTCGCTGCCTTTTCCCTTTTACGTCTTGTATTTTCTATATGTATGGGGCTGTTGGAAGTATTTCTATGTATATCACGTCCATTATTCTTTGAGGCTTTTCTTTCATTTCTTCATGCATTGCTTCGGATGTCCTTGCTTGTCCTTTCATGTGGAATCTGACTTTTCAACTGCTTCCCGTGTTTCTAATAATTCTCTTGTTAGTGCTTTCAGTGAAGTCATTTCCAATTCTATTTGTTTGATTCTTTCCACATTTTCCCGTATCGCGGTAGTCCACATCTCTATATGAATGGTGATGTTTTCGGCGAAGTGATTTGGTAATTTCTCTCTTTTCATTTTATTCAGGTAACCCCATTTTTTCATAATACAAGTGATCTTTTTCCCACACTTTCTCAGATGATGTAATAATTTCACTTTCCCGTTTACTTCACATCTATTTGGGCATTTACCGTTAAATTCTGAACATATCTTTTCTTCCTCCAGATTTTGGTGTTCGCTCAGTATCTTTCTCGATACATCTATTTCTCCAAAATACTCGCATTTTTCTCTTCTTTACTCACGCTTTCCCTCGTGTTCTATTTTCTCCGTTAACCTTACGACTTGTTGACATAAATTTACACCGATCGGTATCTACATTCTTCGATATGTTGTCTTCCTTCCCATATCGTCCCTACCCTATACGAGAGTTGGATGATGATGAATACTTACTGAATTACGGATGCAATCCCAATTGTATTAATAATGTATATGAAACAAAGCAAATTGATATAATGGAATGAGATGCAGTGGTAATGCCGTTTTGGCCTCCGTATGAGGAAACTGATAACGATAGCGCAGAGACAACTCCGATTAAAACTGATGTCGTAGATGACCCGGGGAAATCGATCAGAAAGCTAATAAATCGCAGAGAATAGAAGCAATAGAAAACGAGGAAGTACCGGGACCAGCGAATGAAGCTAAAGGGGATAATGAGGAAACGAGTACCGATAACAGGGTATTACCAAACTAAAATCGAACATAGAGACAGACATATATTTTTTAAAAATAAAATTCCATTGAGACATTTATTTATCATAACTATTATCTAATTTCACAATAACGAGGGAATAACATTGCTCTAATCTCTCATACTCTCTTTCGAATAAAATCGATTTTTCTTCATCATTCATTTCAAGAATGGCCTGATTTCCAATACTAAAATCTTTGGTTTTCTAAAAATAATAACCAATAAAATTTCAATCCAATCAGAATTTCAATTACCCCAAATACATCAGTAAGCCGCTTGATTACGGAATATTTGTACTTCATGCCTTCAACAACATTCAATTTATTGACAAATTTCAATCCCAAAATTTCATAAATTCTAATAATTTGATGATTGCTGATTTTTAATTTCGATTGGACTAAGCTGTGAAATTTTTTGAATAAACCGTTCTTTATTATGTCGACTTTAAATTCTTTTAAACCGAGAACATTTTTACAGTCAACATAATCCCTAAGAATCTGAAATTGATCTGAAGGATCCTCAACGGTAATGTCTTTCAAGTTTAAATTGGCAAGTGCCATACTGTAGAACATAGTCAATAACCGTTCACCGTGGCCTTGTTTTTGAAATGGTGGGAGAATTAACACTTGACTAATTCGTTTTCTTACTTTGTTGGGGTACGCAAAAAAGTTAAAAACAGTCAAAAAGCCTATTGTTGCATATTTAAAACTTAAATCTGCATCCTTATATTTCTGGTATCTAGGTAAATATCAAGTAAAAATATTTATTAAAAAAATCTCACATAACAAAATATTCCCAAGAAGGATCATTGATATCAATAAACGAAGAACCATCAACAAAGAACAAGAGCAAGTACTGAAGTCTTTCATTAAACAACTGGAAAGCTGGTGACTCTAATTCAGATTGGGAAATGTGATATGTTTCATACACGTTATTATCTAGCTACGGTATTCAAAAAGAAAATTCTTTGTAAATAAGTTTACTTAATGTGTACTGGTCTATAAGTTTGCCATGGCATTTACAATTATCATTCTTAACAACGTTTTTAAATGATTCTAAATTCCTCTCAACGTTTGGTAGTTTATCAATTAACGAATGTTCAAAGTCATCTGCCTAAAAATTAATTATGACTCATATACAATAATATTAAATTCAAACTAAAATATCTTCAGTGTTTTCAGCCTTTTCATCATAAGAACTGCTTATAAATGGAGTTAAACTATGAGCGGAAAAACAAAGATTTATTTTCAAGTTTTTATATCCAAATATTTTTTCACTAAAATAAACAGTTAATAGTCAATTAAAAACGCACAAACCTTTCGCCGTAAAATTGATGCGTAAACTGTGGAGTAAAACCAATACATTTATCAATTTCATCTTCGGTTCTAACTGGAAATAATGAAATTACAATTAATTCGTTGAAAATAAATTTATATTTCAAGCTAACTTAATTTAATATTTATTAAACTATTAGCATCACAAGTAAATTCTTCTAAATGGGATTCAACAGAATTTTTTTTTATATTCATTTCAAAACTTCAAATTTTTTGATTATTAAAACAATTACATTTCTATAATGTTATAATTAAATTTTTAGTGTAACAATAATTTAATATTTCATTCAAATTTAGTAAAGTGCTTCAATATGACATATTTATCATTTTTGAGGAATACTGTACAAACAAAATATGTTTATAATGAGATTACTGTTAAAACTTTCGGTTTATTTGTAAACATCGTTACTTTTATGCTAAATCATGGATGACTGGCCATTAACTGCACAATTATAGAGCATTGATATTTTAATTTATTATGTTACAACATCAAGATTACTATAATAATCTCATTTATGGAAGGAATTGTTGTAGAGTACACTCAAATAATGTTTCTAGATCATTGAAAGTGATTAATTATGACAGTCGAGGAATTATACAGCAAAATACAGATTCTGTGAACCAAAATTTCTTTAATGATTACTATACTACTTACAAATCAGATTACATCTTCGATTTTCTGAGAAATAGACCAAATAAATGGAAAGAAGAAGGTCTACAGCGATCAATTACTGATTTAAATTTTACTTCAAGGAAGGAAAATAAAGTAGTATGTTTTAAAATATTTTTAAAGATAATAATAAATGAAATAATATGATTTTAAAATAAAGTCAACTGTTTAATTCTTTCAAGTTGGATTTTTGGAATTATCTCATAATAGTTTTAAGAATTTATTAATTAGTTTAAGCCCATCAACAAAATTTTATAAATATAAAACAACATCTTACTTTTATTTATTTTAATATAATTTCCACAAAGTTTCTTCCTGAGATATATTATCTGAGTGTTCGTGAAATAAAAATAAGATATTTTATTAGTACTCACAATTTGGATGCTATACATTTTTGCAAATTATTCACCTATACTATTTTGAGAGTATCAACTATCAATTCAATAGTCATGCTCGAAATTTTATTACAAAAAATGGATTTTTAATTTATCAGCCACAAATTCTTTCACATATCTTTACGGGACTTGTCTAGTTGAAAGAGTTATTTGTTATATTGCTAACACTATTCTTAGTTTTATTCAAACACTGTTTAGTTTTTTATTCATTTTTATTTGTATTTTCTTTTAAAATATCAACTATCTTTATTTTGACTAAAGATCAATATTTTTCTGAAAACAAACTTTTTAAAATAAAGGTTAATAGATTTCCAATCCAAACTTAAAATCACAATAGTTTTGCATATACATTGTGAACTGGGAAAAAAATTTCCCATTACATATTTCTACTTTTTGACATATAGTTTATGATCATTATTATTTGAACATAGTTTTACCACACTCGACAAACGGGAGTTATTATAATCTCATTTTTAAAGAGTAATTTATTAATAAAATGTCAAATTATGAATTATTTTGTGGATGAGATAATTTTTTTTACTAAAATATAATAACTTTTATTTTTATTTAAATAATCTCTTTACATGGCAAAATACATTCCATTATTTTATTTAGTTAATTTTCATTAATTACATTGAGATTCTATGCTTTAGTAGTATTATTCAGTATCTCTCACATCTCAATTTCACTTCTTCCTGGTTAGAAAATCAACGTCCTTGTGACAATCATAAGTAGCAACTGCTGCACCCTATACCAGCTGAGCCATAATTTTGATGTCATTTTTCAATTTTCTCCATTATCTTTTATGAAGTAAGGCGAACTTAAGTGCAAACATTATTTATATCACTATAATAATGATTGGGATAAAAATTTTATTTTGTTTATTTACATTATTTTCAATTCAAACGTAACACTATAGAAAGAACGCAACATCTGTCCACGAGTAATGCGATACGAGTTGTAGGACATTTCAATTAATTTTTATTCAATTTAATTCACGTCGTGCATCATTTGTGAAGTCTAAAAGCTGGTCCACTTCTAATTAAAAAAAATTATGATTAATAAATTCAAAAATTATGAATTTTCTGATTTCTGTGAATGCAAATTACATTAAAATTTTAAATGTTGTAGAAAATTCATATAAAATTCGATAAAGTAGACAGTTAAATAACTATGCCGTTATCTAGACGTTGTTTAATTGCTTAACAATTGGTTCATTTAGTAACCAATAGTGACATTTGGTCAAATTCGTTACTAAGTGAATTCTTTTAATAAAATAATTATTGAAATAATTTTTTAGATGAATTCAGCCATTGATCAAAAAGTAAGTATTTAATTTGTTTCAATTATCACTTATAAAAATTTTGAAAGAACTTAATTAATATATTTTTATAAATTTAAACATAATTTATCTATTATAATGATAAAAAGTAAATTATTAATAAAATAAATTTGTAAATATTTCATTGTAATAATATCTTCGTGTGGCATTTTTGGAGAAATATTTTATGAATTAATATTTAAAAGAAAAGATATATGGTAAAGATATATTTGTTGAAGTTATTGTGAAATGTGAAATTTACCATTATTGATCTTACTCCAAAGCGTGTTTTGATTTACAACAATATTCTATCCCAGACAATATAAACTTTTATTGATTTGCACAATTGATTGGAATTTACAACGACACAAAATGATTCAATATTGCAACATTTTTTATTGAAAACCTTCGGGAGGAATAGCACGTCTTCAATAAATTTCGGAATAAATAATTACTTAACTACTTCGTATTACAATAATTGTTAGAATCTATCTAGTTGCTTTCCTTACTTCAACTTGAAAATACCTGATACTCACGGTAAATAACTAAAAATTTGTTTTAAATTGGTTCTCCGAGCTCACAATGTTTCCTCTGAAAATTTCGTAATTCAAATTGTCTTTACCTTTTAGTTTTGTTTAATTTTGTTTTCTCGTCTGTCTTTTTTTGTTGTGTCAATCCATTTGTGTTTTACTTTTATATTTTAACATCTAATAGAACTTACATATAATTATTTTGTTAATGATTTCTACTTCCAGCACATTTTTGAGTCATACCTAATTCCTCTACTATTCCTGACAGCTGTTGAGATATACAATTTTATTCAGTTATGTCTTCTTTTTTATTTTTTCAACTTCCTGGTGACCTATTTGTTTTTTTGAACAAACTTTCAAGATTAGAAATTCACTTTCCATTATATTGATTTTGTTAATATTCTCTCTATTTCGGTAGATCTGGTTTAAACTAGAATTTGATCTTCTTTTTGTCGCGTCAGTGTGCGCATGGTTTTTGAATGTTTGGATTTTGAATTAAAGTTTGGCGAATTGCTTGAATTTCGAAATTTTCTTTGTGTTTTAATTAAATTGTGTCTTGGAAATATCGATTGTGATTGGGTATTTTGAGTTTTTTATTCTTCTTTCAGTCACGCACAAGCTTTAGACCAACTTCCGATGGAGATATGAAAGAGTCATGGTAAACAAAACTATTCAACTCTACAATTAGAATATTTTTGCAAAATCAATTTTTTAAAAAACTCGAAGCATTAGCCTGCGTCCCAGTATTTTTCCTATCTGAGGAGGGGAGGGTTCGCTAACTCATAATGAGTTAGAAGCTCACAAGTTTATAGGGTGAGCAATAACTGATCCTGTGTACAAACCGTGATTTTAACCGCTTTCTCGTCGAGATATAAAAAAATTGTCTACAGAAAAATAAACTTGCAAAATTCTATCATTTTCCAAAAAAAATTCTTTTAATTTTCCAGAGACCTTTGCACTCTAGTGCGCCGAAAGATAACTCAAACGACTTCATCTCAAGCATCTATATCTTTTTTCGAGAAACAAGATTTTCAAAAGTTTGAATCATTCGCATCAAAGTGCAATAAAACCAAAACAAAAATTGAACTTTTGCACTATAAAATCAAATTCAACTTCTTTTATAATACAGAGCGCACATTGTATGAAAGTGCCCTCAATATAGTAAGAAAATAATAAAAGGGTCTTTGACTATAGTGAAAATGTGCACTTTGCACTCAAAAATCAATAATCTAAATTTAAAAATTTGCAAATATCATACGTTACAAATCAAATCACATGTATTTTTTATTATGTTTATTTTTTTTGCAATACCTGGCAAAAACGCGAACGTGGAGAGAATATTTTCCATGATCAGCGGACAGTAGACAAAAGAGAGAAATAAATTTAAAATTTCCATTGTACGCGGAATTTTAAAGGTAGTTTATAATTATAACAACCTTTCGTGTATTGATTTTAATAATGAAATAAAAGAAAATAATAAAATACTACTCGAAATTAGTTGTGTGGATAAATAGAAAAAGACGAAATTGAGGATGATGAATAAAAATGAATAAATTTTTATGTGTAATTAGAATTTGTTCTTAAGTTACCAATCTTATATTATATTTGTAGAAAACGTGTATACGAATAAGTTTATAAAGAAAATTCGTATATTAAGTACTCAACGAATGTACATAATATTGCATAAATACCATGATTTCCGCTGACGTAAAATATAGAATGCCGAAAATTAATTATTATAAAAAAGATTTAAAACAAATAATTTTCGTAATGTAAAAAATGAACCAAAATTATTTGATAAGAAATTTGTATTTTTCTGACATTTAAAATATATTTTAACATTTATATACAATGCACAACTAAGAAATTTGAACATGGATTTAATTAAAATAACATTTTATTTATTTAATTATAACAAAATTTGTTAAGAAATTAATTGTATTAATTGCAACATTGAGCTAATCAATTTAATTTAAAAACAACTAATTTTAACGATTTGGATAATATATGTGAATAGTCGATTTTAAGATAATTATATACATATGGTACCAAATTAGAAATAAGAAACCAATTTTCTTTTAAAAAAGAATGAAGTTCTTACATTTTCTATGAAATACATAATGAATATTTGATATATACTATATGATGGAGTCACTATGAAACTCCTACTTCACTTGAAATAATTTGACCATATGGGATTTTTTGTTCACCACAAATTGCATCTTGTAGATTCTGAAACAGAAGTTCATACTCAGACTATTGGAAATGTAGATTTGCTGAAAAAGGAAATTTTAAAGAATATATGACACCTAAAAATGTTTAATTTTTCATATCTTGATGAATTTAAATTCCAATAACATTATTTGTTACATATTTTTTGGTACATTTTAAATAGCGTCGTTATTTAAATTAATAAACTCTTAATTGAAAAATCATAATTATGTCGTAAAGTTTTATTTATTTCATTTAATACTGTTTAATATGTAATTTACTAAAATTCAATAAAAAATAATTAATTAAATTGGTTTCCCTTAACCATTAAAGCAAAATTTTGAAAATACCATAATGAAATAAAATTTTGATATCTTTTGCTACTTACAAGTTATAAGTGATTTATCTAAATTTCGATATTTAAAAAATTGCACAACGTAAACTGATTTTTAATAATCCGATAACATTAATTATTAATTAAGGTTTTTTGCCACTAGAAGTGTCAAATTTTAACGGCATTTGTTTTCACACAACCAATGGAATTTTGGTACTTCCGTGTTATCTTACCTCCAAAAATTAAATTAAAAAAGAACATAATTATTATATTTATTTTCTAAATCACAGTTACAAACTCAGCAAATGTTTGTAAAGAGTTTGTAAGTGGTCAATCAGGTGGCCAGAAAACCACAATGTCGTTGAGAATAGTGTCGAACACATCGGTACTGTTGCTTAGAACACGTTTAAATATAAACTCACATAATCACATAAATCACAAATAGCCTTAATAAATTCATGTTCAATAATGTTCAATAACGTCATCAATAATGTATTCTCTCATTTTTATATTGTTATTTTAATTGTATTTTATAATTTAATTTTTGGGGGTAAGATAACGCGGAAGTACCGGAATTTTTTTTGGAAAGATTAAATATATTAGATTTTATAAAGCAGACTTAAAATCATAATAATACAATTTAAGATTTATATTAAATTTATTAACATCAATCAATTATTATTAAGATATTTTTTTCATATATCGTATTAACCCGAATATAAGACTAAATATTTCCCCAGAAATGTCATTAAAAAACAAGAGTCGTTTTATATTCGTACCTTTCGATTCTGGGATATTTTCGTGAATATAAACTCAAAATAAGGGGTATTAAAAATGGAACTTGTCTTATATTCGGGTTAATATATTAATTGAGTTCTTCAAATTTATATATTTTTTATTTAATATTTCCATATCCACAATATAAAAATGGACAATTGAAAAAGCAGTGCGAGAAATTTGTGTTAAATAGAAAAAAACAATCGATAGTCGAAAACCAAATGAAAATAAATATAAAAATTATTTATTTTAAATTAATAATAACATTCAAATTTATTTTAACAATTATAAAGGCTTTCAGAACATGGAGAATCCCTGAATCAATCATATCTGGAAAATTTCCAACTATTCAACCTAGTAATATCGAAAGTAGAAATTTTTTAATTTTTTTTGTTTTTTAACAAAAAACTTCCAGCAAATTTTAAAACTAAAGAAAACAAACGAAAACCATCTACAATATTGAGTAGTAAACCTGCAATCGTTAATAAAACAAAGGAACGTATAGAAAAACCGGTAATAACTGTTGTTAGAAATTCTGTCATTCTGCCATTAATTTAGGATTTCATTAAAGAATCCTCTGTATCACAGCTATTAGATAATGCTAACTTAACGGAAAGAAGAATTATTTTAAAATCATTTTTCCTGTCGAATCCACAAATTTTAAAATTCTCTTTGCGACAAGCCTTGATGCCGGAAGCTGAGAAAAAAATCCGGACTTGGTTGAATACAGCAACGTCAGAAGGTAAGAAAACAAGTTATTTATTCGAATTTAAAGTTTATTTAGAAAAAGGAACATCAATTAATTTTTTTAAGCGTCTATTAGAAAACGAAAATTTGTCCACAGATGATAAATATTTCATTCAACACATTTTAGAAATCATCAAAAAGTACGCGGCTCTTTCATTTGTTTGAATAGCTATACTTTAAAGTAAACAATCTTCCTTGGGTAATGATATTTCTAATTGTATATGCAATTTGTTTTGATACCTGTATTTTTTCAATGGTAATTTATTTATCATCAAACGTTATTGATTATATATGGAATATCGATTATGCCAATATGTTTAGATTTCTAAGAATTTTCATCGCCTACGAAAATATTTTCGTTCTAGTTTTTATTAGTATCTCGATTTGGGGAGGAAATTTGAATTTTTGATGAAAAAATTATTGCGCTTCAATTTAAATTTGCAATCTAACAAAATCATAGTAAAATCTATTTAATGTGATATTTAAGGGAATCTCCAACTGCAGATTAGTTTTGTACATATTCAAATTCAATCAAAAACATGCAAGAAACTCGATTTCACTTGGGATTGAACTCTCCAACTATGCTTTTAGATCCCATAACCTAGTCACTTTACAACTAGATGACATCAAGTATCACAAATGTACCGGTTAAATCAAATATACATGAATTTGACATCCTACAAGTTAGGCAGATGAGAAACTTATCGTGTTTGTAACATCCAAATCGTGTGAACACCACTAAAGTTTAATGGTGCAAGTTGTTATTTAATGAAATAATACAGTAGTCTACCATCAGTAATTGTCCAAATGGCACATAGACTTTATTTTAACTAAGTTAGTAGTCCCTCAACTAATGAATTAATTACCCATAGATGTCTTCACGCTGGTCTATAATTTTCTTAATTTCTATTTCTTCCAATAAAAAGAAAATGTGACACTCAAAAGTAACTTTCTGCGACTAATGGGTTTGCTGATATAATATTTCAATCAATGAATATTTCTAAATGAAAGTGAAAAGAATAGATATTTTTGAAATTTTCCTCTATTTGTTAAGAAATATTTATTGTAAAAAAGAATTGAGAGTAATGAGAGACTTAACTTTATTTCAATAAATTTCAGCAGTTATATAGGTTACATTTGCAAATAAAAACAATTTTTTATGGTAAATTTTAAAAATTCTATTCATAAAGTTCATTTGTAAGTATTTTTACCACCTCTGGAAAACTTTTTCTAATAACACAAGAATCTTATTTCCTTGATTTCAAGTTTTGTAAAAACTCTGTCTCAGCCAATACGTTCATTTAATATTTTATTTTTTATTTATTTAATTATATTTCACATTCGATTTATTTATTGCTATTGAGCTGGGACCTTAGAAAAATATTTGTTTCACGACAACAAAGTTTATGTTAAACGGATTTTACTGTATTTTATTTTATTTCATTATTTAATTGAACATTATATAAAATATTATTTTAGTGAAGAAGATTATTGGCTAACTAGAAAATCCCACCATAAATTTTCTACTAATAATGGCGAAGCAAAACTGAAATTTTTAAATTTACAAACCCCTGAATCAAGACGACAACGTTGGATGTACACATCATGGAATCATATGCCGCCGTATAAAGAAGAAAAAGTCTTCGAGTTTCCAGGAAGCCACTATTGCATTCCGAATAAAAGTTTGCCGAATACCTACAATATCCATCCTGATATGGGATAAAATCTTAGATTTTTAACTATTCCACACGCAGAAATTTTTGATTAACATATTCTACTAAAGATTTGAAGTGATCTTTTATTTTTTTTAATAAAGAAACTCTGTAAAATGTTTCCAAAAGTTTCTAAATACATATTTTTTATAAGAAGTTATTGCAGAAGAAAAACACTATAATTAACCACTTGCCGGGCGAATTTTTTTTCATGTTTTCGGTCAAAAAAAAACTATTTTTTTTAAATCATTTTTTTAAAAATTAATATTTTTTTTAAATTTTCTTATTCAAAGGACAATATCTTTTCTATATGAGTTTGCGCTCACATGTGAGCGCTCGTCCGAAATGGTACACATTTTTTGCACTCATATTTGAGCGCGCGCCCGGCAAGTGGTTAATTTAAAATGTAATCATACATTATTTACAAATGCTGAAAATTGCTTTGGTAGGCAAAGAACTAAAAAGTTGAAAACCGCTGCTATAATAGATATAAAAATCTCTGCAATCAAGATAAATATAAATAAACAAAATATTAAAATTACGTAAGAATCCGAAAAGCTAGACATGTTGTCTACAAAAGGATTTTTTTGTAATATCTTAATGAATATGGTTCAATTTTTTATAATATTGACAATACATTAAAAATACATGTCTAAGGAATAATTAAAAACAAAATATCAATAAATCTAAAAACTAAAAATAATCTATTAACCTCAGGTAAAACTAAAATGAATAATAAATCGATGATTTTTTTAGTAAATCTGCAAATATTGATGTGCTTAAAATGTTGATTTTATGGATTGTGTGCATAGTGCCATGATTCACAGAAAATTTGTCTGTGATTTTCAGGGAAATTTTAGGTAAATAATTGCCAATTTTAGTAATTTCTTTTCGTTAATAAATTTCCATTTATCCAATGGCTATTTATCATTTATCACAAACCACTTCAAACGTGAATTTGTAGGCTTGAATTTGTTAAAGGCAACCAAAATATATTTTCTTTTCACATGGCTAATAAATAAATTTTCAATTTTTGAATTACAAAAGTATATTTGATTTTGATTAAGTTAAAATGCCTTTTTGAATGGCAATAATGTGGATAAAAAAGTAACTGAAAAAATCAAAAAAATTACGCTAGCTTATATTTGCAGAAAATGAATTAGTATTTTTTAAAGTTACTATTACTATTACTCCTATTTGTTAGGTATTATTTTGGCTTAGTTTTAGTAATTCAAAAAATATTTTTTTTGTTATTATGAATTGATAAAAACTTTTCAGTTTGTCACAACGAGAGAATTTAATTCTTATTAAAAATCATTTTTAGAAAAGAAAAATATTCAATAAACCCATGTTCTTTTTACTGTATTCTTTATCTGTTAACTTTTATCATTTAAACAAAATTTTGTAATACAAAATTAAAATTACTTAATAACCAACGAAATTGCTCATCTATTGAATGGAGAACAAAAATTTAGAGTTCTAAATTGAAAAGTAATTTGGAGAACTCCTTCTAATTTTACATTAAAGTTAAAGTTTAAGTTATAAAAAAATTATAATAAATAGGAATTCTCAAGATGAGAGTTGTTTCATTTTGATAATTTCTGTTGCTCTTTTAACAGATGCTTTTGTTTTTCGAAAAATAATTGTTTACAAATAATAAAAAAAGACAATTGATCAATATAAATTGAAATTAATTTAATTTAAATTTCAAAAAAAATTATTTTAGTATTATGATTTTCAATTTTAAACCAAGGTTGAGAAATTAAGTTTTAAATATTGACAAAAGAAAAATTTATTTTAAATAAAATAATTTTTTTTGTTATTAAGTCAATAGAATTTTTACAGAATTTCATTCAAAATTTCATCGAATATAAAAAATATTTAAAATTAATTTACTTTAATGGTAAAGTTTTTAATTTTAAATCATTGGTAGAAAATAAATTTTAAATTTTGACAAAAGAAAAATTAATTTTAAATAAAATAACTTGTTGTAACTAGATAACAATAAGCCAATGGATTTTTTAAAAACTATAGTTAATTTTTAAAAATTCCATTGCTATTATATAGTTACCAAAGTTATTTTATTTAAAATTAATTTTTCTTTTGTCAAAATTTAAAAATTATTTTCTACCAATGATTTAAAATTAAAAACTTTACTATTAAAGTTAATTTATTTTAAATCTTCACATTTTTACTCTATATGTAAAAAAACAAGTCTTTAAAAAATTTATAATTTATAAAATAAAACAAATATGTTATTTAATAAAATAACATCGCAATAACAAATAATAAAGCAAATCAAGTGCAACAAATCATTTCACAAAAATAATATTCAATACATTACACTTGAGTGAGAAATAATAATTCTTAAAATTATTGTCACCCTCAAATATATAACAAAGGCTGCAATTTCCTCTTCATACATACTTTGCATCTACTGAGTTCTTTGTAGACATTTTTACTTTTATCATCTTCAGCCTTTATATATTTTCCTTTGGGAACTTCAAATTCTGAATCGACATGTCGTAAGAAGTATGATTTTGCATCATGCCAATGGTTACAACGGTCCATTCCGTTGTTACATTCTAAAAGAGGAGAAAATCTAAAGTATGGTAGACAACTTCCAGGCGAGGAAAGACTTTGACCACCACCATTTCCTCCAGTAGTATGCTAAAATTAAAATTAAATAACATTTTTAAAAATAAAATTATTACCATGACAAAACTATATCCATTCCATAATTCAGTCCAATCTTCAGGACAGACAACATCAGTAAGATTATTTGTTTGGGAATGAAATGCGTATGGCTCAGCTGGACTTTCACAAGTTACACATCTTGAAATATATTTTTCTACATTTTGAACTTCAATCATATCCCCAGTAACTGGTGCCAATGATGCAAGCCAATATGATCTATCAGCTCTAATTTTTTGTTTACAACTTCCATCTCTGGAGCATTGCTGGAAAGGCATTATATTGAAATAATTCAAACAGGAACTGTGTGTTCCAAGATTCATCACATTCACTTCATGATTACCATTGGCCATTACAAAACTATACCCTTCAAATATTTTATTAGATCCAATTGGACAAACAGGTTTTTCTTCTCTATTCTGAAAATGTCTTGTGAATAAAAATGTACTTTCTAAAGCTTGTCCTATTGGTCCTTGTTCTCCAACTTGTCCTTTGGGTCCTTGAGGTCCTTGATCTCCCTTTTTACCTGGTTTACCTCTTGCTCCTTGAGGACCAATACTTCCTTTATCTCCAACCATACCTTCTTCTTGACCACTATATCCAGATAAACCTTGTTCACCTTTCACACCCTTTGGTCCTCTAACAGCAGGTTCGCCAACATCTCCTTTAGAACCAACTTTACCAATATCTCCTGGCTCGCCAATTTCACCTCGATTTCCCTTTTTATCTTCTCCAACCATTCCGCGATAACCCTTCATACCACCCATACCTCTATCACCTTGAACACCTTTTGCGCCCAAAATTCCTGTCGATCCCATTTCTCCTTTGTAGCCTTGTACACCTTTTATTCCATTTAGACCAACATCACCTCTAGGTCCATTTTCTCCTTTTATTCCTTTATCTCCAATATCACCTTTAATTCCCTTTGAACCAATATATCCTGTTTCTCCTGTATCTCCTTTACCTCCTATTTCTCCTTTCATTCCTTTAGTACCTTGTTTTCCAGATTCACCATCATCTCCTTTAAAACCAGCTTCTCCTTTAATTCCTAAATACTCACTTTAAAATATATTTATATAAATAACAATTAAACCTTGTTTTCCTTCTCTGCCTTTATTTCCAATATCTCCATCTGGTCCTTCTATTCCATTTCCTGGTTTACCTTTATCACCAATTCTTCCAATTTTACCAGGGAGTCCTAAAATTTAAAATAATAGATGATTGATTAAATTTGCTAATACCTTCAAGTCCTTGTTCGCCTTTTATTCCAGCTTTTCCAGGTGCTCCCATTTCACCTCTGTTTCCGGATCTACCTTGTTGACACTGACCAGAAAGTCCTTTATTTCCTTTAGGTCCATAATTTCCTTTTTCACCATCGTCTCCAAAATCCCCTTTAGGACCAGTTTCACCTTTACTACCAGTGTTTCCCTTAGGTCCTATAAATGAATAATTATAATGAATTTTTCAAACATTATTTACCTTGATCCCCTTGTGGTCCTACATATCCTTTAGGCCCCAATTCGCCTTTAAGTCCCATATTTCCTTTTTCACCAATGTCACCCTCATTTCCTTGACGACCAGGCAAGCCTATAAAAAATAATAAGAAAGTTTATGGAAAGAATTTTCTTACCTTTTCCTCCTTTATCTCCTTTATCACCTGGCAAACCAATATCTCCAGTTGGTCCATTGTCCCCAATTGGACCAGATTCACCTTTCAATGTTATTCCTGATAGACCTCTTTCACCAGAAATGCCAGAATTTCCTTTAGGTCCATCTTTTCCAGTATTTCCTCTTTCACCTTTTTTGCCAATACCTCCAGTTTTACCAATCTTTCCACGTGCTCCGCTTTCCCCAATATCTCCCTTTCCACCCTAAAGTTACAATGTTGATAAATAAAACAATTCATAATGGATCGTACTTTTACACCCTTTAAACCTTCAGGACCCTTTGGACCAATTGGTCCAATATCACCTTTATCTCCTTCTATTCCTTTTTGTCCCTTGTTTCCAAATTCTCCTTTATTGCCTGATTCTCCTTTATTTCCGATTCCTGGTTCTCCATTATCACCTTTACTTCCTCTCATGCCTGGTTCTCCAAGTTCACCTTTGGCACCAACATTTCCAATTACTCCCATATTTCCCTTATCTCCTCTTTGACCTTTAGTTTCCAGACCTTTTTCACCTTGATCTCCTTTTGCTCCAGCATTACCTTTGACACCCATCATGCCTGAGATTATATTAATGATAAAATTAAAATTTGGATTCATTTACCTTGATCTCCTTTAATACCACTAATTCCCTTAGGTCCAGTTTCCCCGTCTGGGCCGATTGGACCAGGCTTACCAGTTTCTCCTCTATCACCGATAACTCCCTTATCTCCTTTAGGACCATTTAAACCTTGAACTCCCTTTTCCCCTTCAATAAATAAATCGATTAAAAAGTCTTCTTAAAATGCTTACCATTGTCTCCAGTTCTTCCAATTATACCAGATTCACCTTTGTCCCCAGTAATTCCTTGTTCACCTTTGATTCCAGTTTCTCCCTTAGGTCCAACATCACCTCGTTCACCGAATTCCCCCCTTCCACTGCATTCTCCTTTATCTCCAGATTCGCCAGTAAACCCTTTCAAACCTATTAAAAAAATAATATTGTATTTTGCAAAATATTATAATTTCACCTTCAACACCTGGCTCTCCACTATCTCCTTTCATTCCTTTTATAGTTTTATCACCAACCGGTCCGGGTTTTCCAATATTTCCTTTAATTCCTTTAAAACCTTTAGGGCCAAAATTTCCAATATTTCCTTGTTCTCCTAAGGATATTTTTCAAGATGGCCATAATTAAATTTTGCATTTACCTGATTCCCCTTGATTACCAATATCGCCTGCTATTCCTGGAAGACCACGCATTCCAGTTTCTCCTTCATCTCCTCTAGAACCTTCAATGCCTTTTATTCCAATACCTGGATTTCCAATGACTCCTGTATCTCCTTTAGTTCCTGAAAATTCATCATTAGACAAATGAAAAATAAATAGAAAGTTTTACCAGATCTTCCTTTGTCTCCGATATCTCCTTTAATACCCTGAGTACCGATGTCACCTTTTTCGCCATCAAGACCACTTTGACCACGTTTTCCAGGAATACCGGGGACACCTATAAATTAATAATAATATGAATCAAAGTTACTGGTTTCTACCATCAAATCCTTTTGTTCCTTTGACACCCTTATTTCCAGGTTTTCCAGGCAGTCCTTTTTTACCGGAAATTCCATCACTTCCTTTTGCTCCTTGATCGCCTTTGACACCGATTTTACCAATGGGACCTTGTAAACCTGGTTCTCCTATATCTCCTGTATCTCCCATTTCTTTTAAAATTTATAAAATTAGATAAATAATAAAACTTAAAACCTGTTGCATTAATAGGCTTAACAAAATGAGTAGTACAATTTCCTGAGTCTCCTTTTTCTCCTTTTTCACCGTCTACAGGTTTTATTCCTTTATCTCCTTGTAACCCTCTTTCTCCTTGTACTGGCTTTGCATCGATTCCTTTAGTTCCTTTTTCCCCAATTTCTCCTTTCAACCCTTTCATACCAGGATTGCCATCATCCCCTTTGACTCCCTAGATATTCATAAAAATAATCAATAAAATAACATATTTATACCATTTTCCCCATATCTCCGGAAATTCCAGGTTTACCATTTAACCCTGGGGAGCCTTTAATGCCTTTTGGTCCTTCTTTTCCATCAGGGCCATTATCTCCTTTCTCGCCTTTAATTGATGGAAATGTTTCTTCTCTTGAATCACCCTTTGCACCTTTAATACCTTTATCCCCTGGAAAACCTCTATTACCAATATCTCCCTAAATGAATTATCAAAAACTATAAAAATATTAAATATTTTGTTACATATGATCCTTCTCTACCAATGGCACCGTCATTTCCAGGACGACCTCGATCACCTCTAATACCAGGATTTCCATCACGACCTGCTAATCCATCTTTACCCTTTTCACCTTGATTTCCTTTGATTCCTTTTTCACCAATATCTCCTTTTTTACATAATTTGCAAGCGGTTCCAAGAAGTCCTTTCATTCCCTTTGGTCCAACTTTTCCATGTTTTCCATCTAAACCAGCAAGACCTTTTTCTCCCTTTGAACCTTTCGAGCCAACAAGTCCAGTAGTTGGCCTACCAGAAGGTCCTCTTTCTCCTTTAACTCCTTTAGAACCAGAAATTCCTATATATTTAGGATAAATCTCATTTTTAATATTAATGATGCTACAAACCTTTTTCTCCTTGTAGACCTTCATCACCACTATCTCCTTTTATTCCCTTGACTGTTTTTCCTTCATCTCCAATATCTCCTTCATCACCAGCATCACCTTTAAATCCAAAATCTCCTCGAGCTCCATGGACACCAGAGTCACCTAAAACATTTATAATTGATTCAAAATTTGTAAAGTCTTACCATTTTCTCCTTTATCTCCAATATCACCTCTTTTCCCAGGCAAACAAGAATCACCAATATCTCCTATAGGTCCATTAGGTCCTGGGATTCCCTTGAATCCCTTTTCACCGATATTTCCTTGATAACCGGATATTCCTTGATTACCTTTATCTCCTTTATCACCGAATGGTCCTTGAGGTCCTTGAATATTTCCAATACATTTACCACTTCCCTGTAGGGGAAAAGTATTGATGTTGCATGTAAATTAATAATTACCCCAGCTTCTCCAACTTCTCCTTTACTACCTCTATTTCCGTCTTTCCCTTGTTTCCCTTGTATGCCTTTCTGTCCTTCAACTCCTCTTATGCCAATAACTCCATCAGTTCCACGAATACCCTGCATAATGTAATATTTCTATTTGCACAAAGAAACCTACTTTCGCTCCTTTGCTTCCAAGTTGTCCTTTAGGTCCAGGAGTGCCCTAATTAAATTATTAAAAATAGTATTCAATGCCATATTAAAATAATACCCTATTTCCAGCACTTCCAACATCCCCCTTTTGTCCTCGATCCCCTTCTGCACCATCAAGTCCCTTAAAATGTATCAATAAGATTTAGGATATATTCAGCTGTTTTAATCTTACGGGTTCACCAGTGATTCCTTTAAGACCAGTCTTTCCTTTTAAACCACTTTCTCCTTTTTCACCAGCATCTCCTTTTTGATCAGGGGGAGTTTTACCTTTTAAAACGAACAATTTGCAATCAGTTCCTGCGTCTCCAGTTTGACCAGGATAACCTTTGTCTCCTTTTTGAGCGATTCCTTTAGGTTGGTCACCCGGTTCTCCAGACATTCCAATAGGTCCTTGGTCTCCAATATCACCCTAATATATTTGCATAATATTTATAATAAAAATTTTTTTTTACTCTTATTCCTTTGTCACCTTCATCTCCATCCATTCCTCGTTTACCAATAAATCCTTTTTCTCCTTTTTCACCCGAAGCACCTTCATCTCCAGCAAAACCCTGAGAAATAAAACTAAAAACCTTTTCATATCTTTTTTTTTAACCTTTTCGCCTTTTTTAGCTTGGAAGAAATCTCCAGGTTCTCCAATATATCCCTTATCTCCTTTAAAACCTTTATCGCCAGATAATCCCATTTTTCCAGCTAACCCATCGTTTCCTTTTTCACCATTAGTACCATTACATCCTGGAAGACCAACATCACCACGATCACCAAATAATCCAATGTCTCCCTAAAATCACATGCTTATACAATTTTATTATTTGAAATTTCATACTGGATCTCCGTGAATTCCAGGAATTCCGTAATCTCCTGATTCACCCTAATAATTTTAAATATCAATCATAAATTCATAGACTGTAGTTTACTCTATCTCCTGGCAAACCATCTTGACCATTACTGCCACTATCTCCAACCGAACCTCTGGCACCAAGTTCACCCATATTTCCAGTATAACCTTTAGGTCCGACGGGTCCAGGATTGCCAATTCTTCCATAGTCACCCTAAAATAAAAATTTAATTAAATACTTTGATATATTTCAAAGCAAATTTCACTTTAGGTCCGGGAATGCCAACACATCTGCAAGTATTTTGAGTACAAATAGTATTACAGTTTTTGCGACCAGTCCATTGCTAAAAAATGTTACATAAATTCTATTATAGCAAAATGGAAAATCATCTTACAGAGCTGGCAAGTAATACACTACTAAGCAGTAAGAACCTTTAAAAAATAAATAATAAAAATAGAAATAGAAATAAATATTATATTACCATGTCAATTGAGATTTATTCACTGAATTAATAACAGAAACAATCATTTTTCGGCTTCTTTATTTATATCGGAAAAACGTCCCAAAGAATTAATTCCAATTAACAAGTTTCAAGTAAATTGATTTACAATTTAATGAAATGTATTTGTTAATTTTTAATAATAATCTAGAGGATTTTTTGATTTATATATTTATGGAAATGTGTGCAAAATTTATTAATTTTTGCATGATTTTGTTTGTAACAAGAAATCGATGATGTGATTCAATTCTGATTGGTCAATCGGGTTATAAATCGAGATAAAGATGACTAAAATTAATATGTGCTTGTAGATTTATTGGGATAATTATATGTAGGTGCTTCAAATTACAGAATTTGTGTGCACCAAAATTTTTAATTGAGATTTAATATTTATTATATACATTGAAAATTATTATGTTTATTACTATCATACCCATTGATCAAATTAAAGGCACTTTAAAATGTTAAAAATTTTATTATTATTTTTCATGATAATCATTTGTTAATATTATTAGTCTCATCATAATTAAAGTTTTATTAAGTGATTACGTAAAATGAAACTATTAGACAATTAAAAAATTAATAATTTCAATAATGTGAAAATTTTAATAATTCCTAAAAATTCCAAAAGCAGAATTATTTCGCATTTAGGCGTAATTAATTTTTAAAATTTTTTCTTTCATCGTTGTCTGATAAAACTTATTTGGAAGAGATTTTTTCAGAGAAATATTTTTTTAAGTTTAAGGATAATTTAAATTCATAAATTATTTCGAAAATGAGAGATCAAATAAATATCGGTAATATTGTAAATGTATGATGATTTATTTTTTTCAATATTATTTTAGTTTTTAACAACAGATGAAATGAGATTTTAGAAGCAAAATAATAAAATTATATTACTTACTAAAATAATATTTTCAATTCTAGAGATTTTATAATTATTTTATTAATACGGTTTAATATTGAAATATTTTATTATATTTATTTTTAATACAAATTATAAATTTCAGACATTCCAGCATAAAACGAATTCTTTAGTGATTTATGTTAATAAAATATGGTTTATGAAATGTAAAAATTGGTTTTGACAATGAAATAGTCAGACTTTGAATTTTATTCTATAATTATTTGACAAATTAATTTTTTCGAACAATCTTCTTGGAAATTTATCTCCACGACAAATTTATTCTTTGAACATAAACGCAAAAATAGTTCAACGTTATATTATCTATATATTAAAAATTTCGAATTAATTTATTATATTTTCCCGAATATTTGTTAAAAATTTCTTGGTATAAAAAATCTTTAAAAAAATCTTAATAAATCTTAATTTAAAAAGTTTAATATAAAGTAACAAGTACAATCAAGTAGGAATTAGGCTTAGTGGTATACAAGAATTTCTATACAAACTATAAAATATATCTTTTCTGACCAAGTAAAATTAAATCGCATTTTAAAATTACCAACGAATCAAAAAATGATTTTATATATCTTTAAGTCAGGTTTTACAAACCGTATTAAATATGGCCCATATGACACTTATTCAACAACCACAAACGAATAATAAATTTTAAGAGGAGTTAAATAGTTTTCTCTGAAGAATTTCAATTGTAAAATATCCAGTCTACATAAAAATTAGAAATAAAACTTGTTTTTAAAATTCTGCGTATTAATTCAAGTTTTTAACGCCTTCACAACCAGAGTTGTAGGGACATGACAGCATATGCAGACTTGCAGTTTTTGCAATTATAATTAAATTTTTAAAAAATATTATTTAGTATCCTACTTTTTATACATATTAAGTTAAATGACGATAAAAAAAGGTGTGAGTTTCTGTGGGGCATTTCATAAAAAGTATTCACAAAAGTGTTAAATGAAAAAATAAAAAGTTCAAAAAATTCAATTAAATCAATTATTTTTTTGGATACTTTTGATCTTTTTTTCCATTTGAATTTGATAATAAATCTCCAAAAAATGTTTTCCGCATAAATTGTTAAATTCTAATTGTTAACATGAAACAAATAACGAAAAAAGTTAAAAATAAATTGGAAAAATACAATTAAAATACCCAATGATGTCTTTAAAAGTTCCAGTTCCCTTTCTGACGCTATTTTTAATATTATTTTTGTTATAAGCTAACGGTATCATTAAACATGAATTAATTTCTATAACAAAGAGGTATTATTTATAGAAATTACATTTTCTTACTTCCATTTCCGTAAATGGATCTATCAAATGATACGAGCACGAAAGATAACAATCTTTTTTCGTTCAGTCTCTTCATTTCAAAATGCGGACCCCTAGTAGCACCAAGCACAGGCTCAAAATTTTTCAAAAATTTTTTCCGTATACATTTTGTCTGACCGCCGTGTAATGACATAACGCAAATTGGATTGTGCATCCAAAATAATATATTAAATGTAAATTAAATT
Organism: Schmidtea polychroa; assembly: GCA_959609185.1. Lineage (NCBI taxonomy): Eukaryota > Metazoa > Platyhelminthes > Tricladida > Dugesiidae > Schmidtea > Schmidtea polychroa. The sequence goes on along the minus strand of CAUHTR010003932.1, from coordinate 11,638 downwards.
ATATTTTTTTTTTGAAAAATGATAGCAGAATTATGTTGATAATACCAATTGATGTGAAAATTAATCAGGTCCGTATTACATATTATTTTGATGGAAATATTGACAGATGCAAACACGTAAGGGAATTGTGAATATTTATTTTTGACATAAAAAGGAACTCGTAGAAAATTAAATAGCATGTTATCATGTTCTTATGAAGTTCTAAAAGCAATGCAAATTTAGGAGACAAAATTTATAAATTTATAGTTTTAGAAAGTTTGAGAAGTTTATATTAAAGAATTTTTCTCGATATCTTATCAAGATCGAATATTTTTGCTGTTCCATCCTTAAGATATCTGCAGTTGCCAGGTTCATAATTTATTTGTAACTAGATTTTGATAATTGTGGTTTCAATACATTTTATTACATATTGATTTTATATATATCGATACATTAGTCAGCTCATATTCTGTGACATTGAAATCATTACAAAATTGAGCTATTGTAAATCCATTGTCACATTCAATTGCCATCTTCCAAATCATTGAGATGCCCAGTGAATTATCCAAAACAAACAAAACTTTATTAGATAGATTGTTTTATTGCTACAGCTACTAAATATTTTTAAACTATTCGTCGAACAAGGACCATTTATCTGCCTTCCATAAAACTGTAAATTTTCGTCTTTCTGTGCCTTTGGGTACTGGACTAATATTGAAAATGGTGAATAAAGATCATATGCAAGATATAATTCAACAAAAATTTTATTGTTTGCAAATAGCAAAGATGCTTAGTGTTTTTAAAAAATAATTTTAACATGCCCCTTTAAAAAATTGATTCATTCCTTTTGACACTTATCAAGAATTTACTGTATTAACCAAATTTAAATGTCTGTATATAATTAATTTCTTAATATGTACCTTAATATCTTGTTTAATGTTATCTAACTATAACGTTATTCAAATTTTAAACAACTTTTCTTTAAAATTTTAATGAAAAAAGGGGCATTCAAAAATCTACCCAAAAATAGGGACTTAATTCAAAACCTACCCAAAAAAATAAATTAAATTAAATTTAGAAATTGATATTTTGATACCACTTCGAATTTTCTGAAATTAAATCAAATTCATTAAATTATTTAAAATACATTTTAATTTATATTTATTTTTATTATTTTTTTAATGTTTGCATGTTATATCGGCACTTACTGAGTTTATTCGATCTATTCAACATAGTATTGTATAAAAATGAATTGCGGTGGTCAAATAACCTATGATGTTTTTTAACCTTTCCCACATTTTTATTTATTTATCATTCAAACTGTGATATTAAACCATACTTCACCAACAGAAAACACTGGTAAACAGTATCCGTGTATATTTGGAATTTAAAAATTTTATTGGGTAGATTTTGAATTAATCATCTTTTTGGGTATTATTTTTAATTTTCCCTTTTTAAAATTCAAAAAAGTAAGGATTGATTATAATACTTTTATCTTTCATAAAATAATTTTTTTAAATAAAAAATTATTAATTTAATATTAATATTCGATTAATTTTATTTAAATTTTACAAATTTTATTTATATTTTATTAATTTTTTGTTGTATCTGATTTTTTTCACTAATTTTAATAAAATTTATTCTAGTTTTCTTTATTATTTTCTTAATGTTATTGTATTAGTCAGTTTTTATGAAATTATTTTAATTCAAAATTAATATAAGTTTTATTTTCTTAATAAAGTAAATCAAAAATGTCTTCTGTTTGAGCACAAACTTAGAAAAAAAATTATATTATAACAAGCACCAAAAATGTAATAATAATAAATATGGATAATTACGTCAAATTCAGTGTTCTTCAAGACTACAAATAAAGTTTTTTTGGAATAAACATCAAACTAATTTTTCAGTTATCCAATTATTTCGTTAATACCACTTCGAATTTTCTGAATTAAATCAAATTCATCAAATTATTTAAATTTATATTTAAATTAATTTTAAATTTATATTTAAATTTATATTTAAATTTATATTTAAATTTACATTTAAATTTATATTTAAATTTATATTTAAATTTATATTTAAATTTATATTTAAATTTATATTATACGCTCAAGAAGGGCGAAAAGTATAAAAAATGAGAAAATAACAAGAGAAAGCCAAGAAAGAGAGAAATTCCAATAAAATAAAATGAGAAAGAGGGAAATTAAAATGAAAAACGCAAATTAAAATGAGAATTAAATTTAAAAAAATTAAGAAAATGAAATGAAATGCAGAAAAGAAGTGATTAAAACAAAAATTCACTGATTTGAAAAAAAATCTAAAACAAATAATTCAAAACTAGCCAAAATCAAACAGAAATGGGAAAACGGGGGAAGACGAGCCAAATGAATGAGTGATCCAAAACAAAATTTCAAAAAGAAGTTTGACAAATTTCAGGAAAAAAAGTAATTGCATAACATCATCAGAAAATGATAAAGAAAAGAACCACCGAAAGAAAACGTAACAGAGAATAAGGGGGAATGAGGAAAACGAATATAAAGAAACTTGGATATTTATTTGTCACTTTCCAAATTTTTAGCAAAATATTTAGTTAAAAATCAGTAGCATCTACATGTTGGAATTTTGGGAAAATACAAACAAAATGGAATTTAGTGTATGAATGAAGGTGGTATAGTTTAGAGAAAATCTCCCTGTAAATGCCTCCACTACTATTTCAAACTCTATCCATGTATCTCTGACGATGACCATTCTGGCGATGCACATGATAGTCAAGGGTCGATTAGCAGATGAGTTTCATTGCCAAAAATTAATCTTCATCGTACTATTTAAACGGGTTCTGGGTGGCCGATAGAATATCTGACGCCAATGAAATAAAGTGAGTCGATAATGTTATCATATGACAGAGTTCGTGGTCCTCAGAATCTACGAGAAATCCTAATTTAAACATGAATCATGTTTAAAACATGTTGCTTTACGTTGAATTCAATAATAATTACGTATACTACACCATTTGATGAATTAAGACGAGAAGTGAAGAAAATAAAACGAAAATTATCTAATTAATCTAAATCAACACAAGAACACGATTTCCATAGTTCATGTTCGAGCTCAAAAAGTCACACACTGTCTATTTCTGCCTCGGCTAAAAGCCCATCGAGCTCAAGCACATTCGAATCCACTGTGAACGAGAAGGCTATCCTGTCGAGATTTAGGCTGAAACCTTGCGGGATTTCTTGATAACACAGTTGACTTAGGGTTGTGGTCTTCTTTGTTTTCTGCCTTGAGTTTCGTCCACACTCAAGTCAATGATTGGAGGCGGAATACATGAGCTCACAGATGGAATAGACGAAGCGGTGGGCTGTGTATTCATAACTGCAATCATAACTGCAATAATAATAATAATAATAATAATAATAATAATAATAATAATAATAATAATAATAATAATAATAATAATAATAATAATAATAATAATATTTATAATAATAATAATAATAATAATAATAATAATAATAATAATAATAATAATAATAATAATAATAATAATAATAATAATAATAATAATAATAATAATAATAATAATAATCTGTACGCCAAATGTTAACAGTTATACTGATGTGAAAGTATTGGAATCTTTATCTGTAATAACTTTGTTCATTAACTCCTTTTGGCAATCGAAGACGGATGGGTCAGCCCGGCTCTCATAACGAACTTTATCATGAGAATCACTAGAATTGTGAATTAGTATTCTAAGGAAAATTTCTTTGGTTGAATAGGGGGTGTTGATGATCAAGCTCATCAACAGAGAGATCTCAGCTAGGAAATGTTTGGCATTTTTTTTATTGATATTGATGAGAGTTAACGATTGAGATGTGGAAAGATGCATAAATTTTTTTATGATATGTTTGAATAAAAAGAATATTTAAGCAATCATTTTAATTTAATTAATTTAATAATATATTTTAAGTTTAATTATTAAGTTGATATTTTTATTAATGTGAAAGTCAGAGGCACTACATATCTTACTATAAAAATTAGAGTAATATTTTTTTGAGAGCTATTATTTGTCATTATTATTATCGTTAAAACCTTAATTATATTTTCAGTATTATTATAATATAATTCTATTATTGTTAAGTATTATGTTGTCATGATTATATTATTATAATAACCTTAATTTTATTATTTCTTAATTATTTAAAAATCAAATGTTCTATATTATTTACAGGTATTTGTTAAACATATGTTCCTGAGTCCTCTCAGCTATTAGCTTTTTTAAAAAATTATGCCTTTACTTCAAATTATATTTTAATGATTTTTTCCAAAAAACGTGTTAAATTTTTTAATTAATTGGCCCATTATTAATTATAAGAACTTTTTACAATTTTAACCACTGATTTCTTTTCCCTTGATATTGTATTTATTAAGTTTATATGTTTTCATAAATATAATAATATCAAATAATTAATAATTACACCACGACTCATAAAATAATATTTATGCCATAAAGTAGTTAAAACACATATGCCAATAATTAAGTCACATAGAATAATAATGAAAATGTCATAAAATTGAATTTGTCACATCAAATAGAAATGTCGTATTAAGCAAGCCTCGATGAAATTGAATTGATTCGAAATTGAAGAACAATCGTATTTCTGTTTTCGTTCTGATTCTGCCATCTTGCTTCACCACTTTTCAGCGTATATAATTTCGCGATATTTGTTTGACCCTACCCAAAGTTTTAAATTGTCAATCTTCAGAGATTCTACAATATTTTTATATACTAAAGCAGTGATTAGCAAATAGCGTGTCTCGGAAAATGTTTAAAATTGCCAAAATACACGGTTTTAAAAAAATAAATTCAAAAATATTATAGAATCCAAAAAATCACAATTTACATTTATTTTAATATTACATTTATTTTTATTATTTTACATTTATTTTAACATTTCGTGCTGTCTTAGAAATTATTACTTAGAAAAATTATTAATTAAAAAATTATTAATTAAAAAATTATTATCTTAGAAATATTTTTGTACACCTCTGTACTAAAGAATGATGTTGTAAAAATCTTTTAAAATTTTAAAATAGAGCAACAAAACAAAAATTGATTGGAATTTAAATTGAATATATAAAATTTTATATATAAAAATTAATTTTATAAAGTTAAATGATTGATTTTCCTAAGTTCTTTCAAAAATAATATATTTTTAAAATTTTTTCTCTTTCGTGAATTTTTACTATTTGTGATGCAAAATATTGTTTAAATATTCAAATTTAATTTTTTATTTTTTAACATGAAAAGTTATGATTGCAATTTGGAATCTATTTGTTTCTCTTTTTATACTCCAGAGGAAGTTCGAACTCTTTCAACTAAAGAAATTACTAGTCTAATATCAATTGAGCCAGTTTTGGGAAAAGGTGCTGTTAATGGACTCTATGATTCATATCTAGGTTCATTAAGCGACAGAGAACCATGTCGGAATTGTAATCTGTCTTATAATGATTGTAATGGTCACTTTGGAAGAATTGAATTTTCTAAACTTATTTATAATCCGCTTTTATTTGATACATTAGCCAAAGTATTATATTTTCAAATTTAATTTTTCTTATTTATTTCAATAGGTTATTAAAGCGGTGTGTTTTTATTGCCACAGACTTAATTACACACAAGGACTTATAGAAAGTATATGCGATCTTAGTGAAATAAGTAAAATATAAATAATTAAATGTTTAAAAATTATTTTACAATTTTTCTCAGAAGATTCATCAGTTATCAAAAGATTTAATGATTTTGAAAATATGAAATCCAAAAGTATAACAGACAAACAGAAAAATGCAATTAAAATCATGTCTAGCCAAACAAGAAAAAATTGTCATCATTGTCATAATAAATCTCTTGTTTTCCAAAAAAGCAGAAAATGTGAAATAACTGTTCATATTAGCTCTAAAGCAACTCGTGATAAAGGTGAGCCTGACTGCAAACGAATGAAAATAGATGAAACAGCGTAAATACCTCAGTTTATAATTTGTAAATTTTACAATAATTTTATAGAAAAATTAGAGATTTTAAATCCTCATACTCCCAAGACGAATTGTATGGAAAATTTACCAACACCGATACGTCAATATTTCCAGGTGAATTATTTAATTAATTTATAGATTTTGACGTTAAGTAAAATGCAGAAATTTTAAGGGAACATTTACGATTATTGTGGTCGAATGAAAGTGAAAATCTCCAATTGATTTTACCGATGCTTAAGTATAATAATTTCAAATATCCGACTGATGTTTTCTTTATGGAAAATATGTTAATAAATCCCCCAATGAATCGATTGGTAATAAATATATAAAGCATTTATGAAATAAATAATATTGCCCTTCCAGCCAGCTATAATGAACGGCGATCAAATGACTGAGAGTCCGGAAACAACAAATATGTGTAATGTAGTTCGATCGGAGGCTGCGTTGCGAGAGGTTATCAAAAGAAAGGATTCAACATCGAGTGAGCAATATTATCAAAACATGCGAGAAGGTATTCTCGAGTTGCAGAAACGAGTCAACGTCTGCTACGATTCTGGACGACACAGAGAGCTCACCGAAGCGCAGCCGGGCCTTCGACAGAAAATCGACAAAAAAGAAGGCCTTTTCCGTAGCAACATAATGGGAAAAAGGGTAAATTTCGCATGCCGATCCGTTATCAGTCCCGATCCGACAATAGGATTGGATGAAGTAATTGGTTTTCTTTGATCATTTGGATTTGTTAATATCGGATTTCAGATTGGAGTTCCAATTGTCTTTCTATCCAAGCTCACTTTTCCTGAGCCATTGAACTACATGAATAAAGATTTCCTGTTCCAATGCATCCTTAATGGGCCTGATGTTTATCCCGGTGCCGTTAGCTACCAGATCGGTCACCGTTTCCCGATGGCTATTGGACAAAACCCGCAGGAAATTGTGGAAAATCTCGAATTTGAATTGCAAAATAACCATAAAGTCATCATCTATCGGCACGCGATATCAGGTGATGCGCTGATCATGAACCGTCAGCCCACCCTTCATAGGCCCTCAATGCAGGCTCATATTATCAAAGCAATTCATGATCCGAAAGCCAAAACACTCAGGATGCATTACTCGAATTGCAAAGCTTACAATGCCGATTTCGACGGAGACGAAATGAATGGCCATTATCCACAGTCGATATTGGCGCAATCCGAAGCGAAATTGCTCGTCAATGTATGTTATCAACATAGCACACCAAAAGACGGATCCCCATTGGCCGGATTGATCCAGGATCACATTATCGCCGGAACCAAGATGTCGATGCGTGATTCAACATTCACCCGAAACGAATGTCTCGATCTCATTAACCATGGATTACAGAACTCAAATAAACGACAACTCAAGCTGCCTCAACCTGCAATACTCTATCCGAATCGACTGTGGACTGGGAAACAAATCCTCAGTATTGTCCTGAAAAACTCGATTCCCACTGATTTAGAGCTGCCGAATATATATTGCACGGAACCGAAAAAAAACACTATGTGGAGAATTCCCGAGGAAGAGTTGAAACTGAAACTGTCCGACGTGGAATTGATTATCATTGACGGATACATTTGCACTGGAATTTTCGACAAAGTCCATTTGGGTCCATCACAAAAGGGGCTCTGTAGTGATCTTAGAGAATTATACGGACCGAAAGTCGCATTGGAAATCCTCACCAACCTTTCCCGTCTGTTGACCCGATATTTGGTGTACACTGGATTTTCAACCAGTATCAAGGATTGTTTTTTGAATGAAAATGGAGAATCTGTTAGAAAGAATATTCTCAATAAAATTCGATCCATTGGTTTGACTTCCGTTGCCAAAACCTTTAATATTCCAATGAAAGAATCTAATATTGAAAAAACGATTTCGTTGATGGAAATTGCCCAATTCGACAAGAGTGATGAGTTTCGTAATAAAATGACCGAGATCGATACTAATTTCAAATCACTGAGTTTAAATTTTGTCAATCAACTTGTTGGTACTTGTAAAGATAATTTACGAGAGAGATTTCCACACAATAATCTCTCGTTGATGTCGCAAACCGGGGCAAAGGGAGGTGAAAGTAACATAACGAAAATCGCTATTGGATTGGGAGCTATTGAAATTGAAGGTAAAAGGTGTCCATTGACTGTTGGTGGAAGAACTTTGCCGTCATTTAAGCGGTACGACTTCGATCCGGCTTCCAGAGGTTTCTGTACCAGTCGGTTTATGAGTGGTCTTAAACCACAGGAGTTGTTTTTCGAATCAATGGCCGGTAGGGACGGATTGGTAGATACGGCCGTCAAAACCAGTACTTCTGGTTATTTGCAGAGATGTCTGATTAAACATCTAGAAGATATTACCGTTTGTCACGATGGAACTGTTAGAGATAATATGCACAATATTATCCAATTCAAATACGGATACGATGGATTGGACGTCATCAATTCAGTTTCTTTATCAAAACCAGAATTTATGGAAGTAATTGGAAAAAATCTCAAATTAATGAAGAAAAGATATTTGAAAAAACAACCCACTTCAAAACCGGTTTTGTCGAAAGTGTTGTCGAAGAAAGTTGATGAGTTAATTGTTAAACTGAAAAAGGATTTCGTTAATATATCACCGAAAGATGAGATTTCATTGAGAGAAATTATTGCCGTAAAATCGATGATTTCTATTTGTCAACCTGGAGAAGCAGTTGGTTTATTAGCGGCACAGTCTGTTGGAGAACCTTCCACTCAAATGACTCTCAACACCTTTCATAACGCTGGCCAGAGTGAAATGAATGTCACATTGGGTATTCCACGGTTGAGAGAAATTCTAATGCTCGGGTCTGAGAAAATCAAAACCCCCTCTATGGATGTACCAATATTAGGATGTGAAGATGCGATAAATAACGCTAATTCCGTTCTCAAGAAATTTACCAAACTCTTTTTGAAAGACGTAAGTGATCATTTCAAGTTGGTAAAATTGATATTAACAATTCAAAATAGGTCATGCAATTGCCGTTTGAAATTACAGTTGGAATTTATTACGAAATTAAGTTCACATTCAAAAATAAAAATGATTACAAAAATAAAACCGAACTAAAACGAAAAAATTTGATTAATTTATTCGAAAACAACTTTATACAAACATTAGCTAAAATTTTGAGGAAAACTTTTAAGCAGACATCTATTGAGTAAATTTTATAATAATAATTATTATATTGATATTATTATGATAATAATTCTTTGAATTAACCCGACATCTTTAGAGTCACTGATTTCAAAGATGAGGATAATCAGGCTGTTCAAAACGAAATTGTCAATGAAGAGGCCATAAATAATCCTGAAATGGAAGAAAAGGAGCCGGAAAAAGATCCGAATCTCGACGACATGAGCGATATATCAGATATCGACGATGTAGAGAGTGATAAACAAGACGATGATGAGAAAGAGGAGGATATATTAGAAAATGATGAAGTAGATGAAGGAAATGACGTATTTATGGATGAAGAACAAAAAGAATATGTATCGAAGACAAAAGCGGTAATGAAAAAATAATTAAATTTTTTCGATTGAAAACAATTTTTTTTAGAATGTTAAAGCAATGTTGCCAGGAGTTTTTCATAACTACGTGATTGATTCAAAACCGGAACCTGATTGGATTAAGTTATATTTGAATGTAATTTTTATTAACCAATTATATTGCTCAATTAAATATTGATAGTTAAAAGATAAATTAGTCGATATTAAAGGCATTTTGCTAAGTGTATTCGAAAATTGTGTCATTTCATCGGTAGCCGGAGTAGAAAAGGCATTGATTATCAAAAATAACAAGAGTACACGATTTGCCACAGAAGGTTACAATACTATGGTGAGCTAGAATATTGAAATTTAATTAGTTTATATTTGTTTTATTTTCCCTTCGTACAGGAATTGTTCAAATACGATTCAATATTCGACCTCAACAAGTTCTACTCGAATAATATTATAAAAATGTCGAAATTGTATGGAATCGAGGCAGCGATGAGTTGCATTGAAAATGTATGATTTTAACGAAAGGGATTGATAATTATAAAATAATAATCTTCTAGGAAGTGAAAACTGTATTCAAGTCCTACAGTATCGATGTAAACAGTCGTCATTTGAGATTGATTGCAGATTTCCTTACGTTTTCCGGGCGAGTTGGAGCCTTTAATAGACACATGATGACCAACCATTCTTCACCGATTCAGAGAGCCAGTTTCGAAACTGCTTTAACGGTTATCATTGAAATGTTGACTCTTGGTAACTTTTTAAATCTATTGATTATGGGTTTATTTTTTGTTTGTATTTCAGGTTCCGTTGACTATATCAAATCACCCTCAGCTAATATCATGCTTGGTCAGCTTGTTTCCAACATCGGTACGAATGCTATGGATCTTTTAATGTGATTTATAATTAGAATAAATATTTGAGTTTTATATTTTTATTTTCTTTTCACACTTTTGGTAACGCTTATAAACTATAGGCGCTTAAATTAATTTTTTCTTACCTAATAACAAAACACCATAATATAATTTCGTTTCGGTAATTAAAAACTAATCATCTTTATCGTTTTTGTAATGAGCCTAATTTCAATATTTTCATGTTTACCGCTCTAGTTTCTCACATGTCAGAATTTCCTACATAGTTAATAAATTATTTATTAATTTTTAATTATTTTAAATTTTTTGAATAGATGTTGGTAATATTGAAGATACCTAAATAACAATCTATAAATAAATAAATAAAATTACCTGGGGGAAGATCGCCATGACAAACGGGACGATCTATGGGAACTCAGAAAAGAAAACGGAAGTAAAAAGAAATTAAAAATGAGAAAGATAAAGGAAATAAAAGGAATCAAACATGAAAATAAAAGCCATGGTAAGTACTAATTAATTAGTACAAAAAGGAAAAGGAATTTTGAAATCAGTAAAAAATCAAAACAACAATATTCTTATTTCGACATCTTACCAGTGATAACAGAATTAATGGGAGAAGGTGGTCAAACAAAAAAGGGAAAAGGGAAAATATCTCGACATCTGTCAGAGATAAGGCTGACATAGCTGGGAACGCAGAAGAAAATGGAAATAGAAATGGAAGAAAAACAAAATCTGTCGCCAGTGCCATAAACAAAACAACAATATAAAGGAAAACTGGTGGACGAGAAATCAGAACAAAATTAGAACAAAAGTAGAACGAAAACAGAACGAAAACAGAACAAAATTAGAGACAAAAAGTAGAATAAAATTAGAGACGAAAAGAGTTAAAAGGGAGAATCAAAACAGAGTGAAACGAGAAGTGACGAGAATCTTTTATAGAATTGAATATAAAGTAAAAGTGGAGTAAATAAATTGTGTGGTCAAAGCAATACAAGTAGAACAATCGATCAACGTATCCTGTAATTGAGTTGTTGACGGCTAGTGATTATTGTTGTGGTTACAGAAAGGGCTATTCTTCACTTCGTGTCGAAATACGCTCTGTGTGATAAACTGGTTGTAATTGAAATTTGTACAATTCCGTGTGGATATTAATAAAGCTTATTGTGTTCGAGAGTGTTGGATTGTGAATTAATAAACACGCTTTGGAGTCAGAGTAAAAGTTTGAATTTACAAACATTT
>CAUHTR010003931.1:0-41375 GCA_959609185.1 Schmidtea polychroa | reverse complement strand
GAGTTGCAGGTATGTTTCAAAAGAAAAACCTCCAAGCCTCCAGCTCCAGCTCCAAAACGTTAAAAGACATGGAATATCACCGTAAAACACAAAGAATGAAAGGACATGGAACATATTGCAAAATGATTGCGGTAAATCCGAACTATGTACTATTGATAGACCGTCGCCCAGGCTGTAATAGAATTTTGGGGCATTTAGAGGAGTTTTCTATGAATTCAATTACCGATATAGAAAGGAGATCGAGTTTTATATTAATGGTTCGCAAACCGAATATTTAGATTGAAACGATACTTTATTGACGTTCAGATTAAGGTTTAGATAAAGAATAGAAAAGTTTTGGATGCCAATGCCGGATGTAATACCGAACCAATTCCTGTTTCATACCACTTTTTAAAGATGCAGTGTTTGGGATTTAATATATTAAGATTGAGGGCGGAAATAATACATTCACACAAGGCATTAATAGAAACTATTTAAAATTACAATTCCGATACTAAAAAAATGTCTTACTTCTATGGGTTATGCAGCGCAGAGATGAAAGAAAAAAGTGGGTAAAAGGCTCAAAGGTTTTCACCATGTGCTTCACATTACAACTTGATTTATGCGTCAACCGAAAAGATTCATACCGGGAGTTAATGTACATATTAGATCTGAAAGGTCTGATTCTGCTCCATTATCTCTTACTAGTGACAATACTACAACCAAGATGTCAATTAGTTGATGTAAATTATGGTGAGAAGAGTTCGAGTAGGACCCCTCAGTATTAGCAGGTCATCAATTGTGTCTTAATTCAAAAACATGCAATTTATCATTAAAAGAACAAAGGAAATTGTACAATTTGTATTGCTAAAGGGCCATCCGCATTCTATAAAGAAACAAATATTTGGTGACAGAAGAATGCCTAATTTTATTCTGATAACATTTCCCCAAAGGAGCACAATAAACGGATCATCTACTGCGGCCAGCTCAATTTTTCAAAAACTTGTGTTACATCAGTGACTTTGTCGAAAAATACTGATTATAGAGAAACATATTATTCAACGATTTCGAGGAATGACAATTACGGCGCGACATCTATGCAGAGTATGTAGAAATCTGGGTTATTTAGATAAAAATTGATGGCGGAATAACTCTTGAAGATTTTAAAAGCAAATACCCATTTTTACATTTGTTTTAGGCCCCTGATTTTGATATAAATCAAAGTCAATTACCTCAAAATGGAAATTTACGACTGGATATAAAGTTTGCAAAAGCTATTACTGAACCAGTACATGTTATAATATATGGAGTATTTGAAAATGAGTTCAAATTACTGCAAATAGAACAGTAGTTGGTATAAATGTATACAGAACATAAAAAGTTATCATGGAGTAAGTTGTTTTTTATACTCTGGATTTATTTAAATAGTTCTGTTCAGGTCAATAAAATCGGAAAACAGATATTGGGAATGAATTTGTTGGAGTTTTTCCTCTTGATAAAATTCCATATTTGAGCAATAATCAAGCAATAATCGTCAATACTCAATCGTCTCATCTTGGTGGAGAACATTGGATAGCTATATATGTGAAACCTGGTAATATATTCGTGTTCGATCCTATGGGTTTTTATTACCCGCTTTGTTGATATCAAAACTACAAACAATGGGGAAACCTATTGTGTATATAAAACTATGTTTCAAAATCCCTTGACCCAAACATGTGGTCAACATTGTTTAGCTTGGTTATTGTACAAAAAATTTGATGTTTAAAGAAAAATGTTTAATAAAATTTGATGTTTAATAAATGTATCCTTTCCTTTGTTGTTGTGTTATTATTATTAATATTATTATTATTATTATTAATATTATTAATATTATTAATATTATTATTATTATTATTAATATTATTATTATTATTATTATTATTATTATTAATAATATTATTAATATTATTAATATTATTATTATTGTGAAAAATATTATTATTTTTAATTAATTTTATTATTATTCCAATAAATATTATTATTTGTAACATAAAGACTGCCTTTGCCTGAAGCATGCACAGTGCAAGTTAACAAAGGCATGACTAACAAAGGCAGTCACATGTAATTTTGAATGATTTACATTACATACATGCATGCGTGTGATTGGTTGAGAGAGTAAAATATTAGGTGTATATGTGTGTGTGTCTAATTCTGATTGGCTGGGACATGAAATTTTTCATCTCTTTATAAACATTGACAAATCTAAAATTTGTCACAATTATTTTAAAATTTTCAAAAATTTTCAAAAATTTTCAAAATGGACAAAAATAATATTTTAAGAAGCATGATGGCTTGCGATAATGGTATATTATTTATTTTTATTTTATTTATTGTTTATATATTTATTTTGTAGATGATTTATGGTACCAGGTGACCGAAAACGAGAATGGATTTAAATTTGAATTGCACCTATGGTAATTTATTTTTATTTATTTATTATTATTATTATTTAGATGTTATAATGTTGAGTGATGAAGAAGACGAAATAATAATTATTAGCGATGAAGAAGAAGAGGAATCACCAATTATTAATGATCACGACTTATCAAGTAAATTATTATTATTATTATTATTTAATTTAAAAAAACTGTTTTAGGAAATAGTCAAAGAGAAAATTCCCCCAATTTTGTTGGAGAAACAGAAAATTTAATAGGTGCCATCATTGAAGACACACGTAAATTTTTATTATTATATGTAATTTTTAAAATTGATTTAGAAAGTTCAATTATTTTGGAGGACATATATGATCCTATCATGGATGATCTATATGCTCCCATTAATGTGGATGTCAATGAAATTGCTCCAGAGACAAAATTATTTAATACCCCTATTCGGGATGCTTCTATTCATGAGGTTTTTGATACCCCCACTTTAACCGGTGATGACCTCTCTGAGGATGACACAGATTCAGATTCTGAATCTAAATGTTAGTTTTTTTTTTATTTATTTTATAAATATTTATTTTAATAATTTCTTAAATTAAAAATAACATTCTGTAGAATATTTAAATTATTTTAAACATAAATTTTATATGAAACATGATGATAAAAATGCCGAAAATTATATGAAACTTGATGAAATTTATATGAAACATGATGAAATTTATATGAAACATGATGAAAATTATATGAAAAATGCTGAAATTTATATGAAACATGATGAAAATTATATGAAAAATGCTGAAATTTATATGAAACATGATGAAAATTATATGAAAAATGCTGAAATTTATATGAAATTAATGATTCTAACTAATCTAGAGAATGTTATTTTTATTTAAGTTTAGAAATAATAATAATAATAATAATATTGCCCCATGTCTAATGTATGTTGCAGTGAGCATGCGACTACATTTCTTTATAATAATAATAATAATAATAATAATAATAATAATAATAATAATAATAATAATAATAATAATAATAATAATAATAATAATAATAATAATAATAATAATAATTGATATAATAATAATAATTGATATAACATAGGAATGTTATCAGTTATTCTATTTTATAATTATTCGATTATAAAATAGATTAACTAATAACAATTAGTTATTATAGAATTATATATATATACAATTTTTAAATAACTTTATTGTTAATAGGTAGATTATACCCTCAATACTGTATGTCCTCACTTGGCCATTCAAATAAATGTCATAAGGATATGAAAAAATACTATGGCCATAAATTCTATGGCGTCAAGTACTATTTATGTCCCATATGCGAAACTTGTCAGGACATAAAATATAAATCCTTTTTTAAGATACATAAAAGACATTTAAATCAATTTAGAATTAGTAAAAAACAGCTTTTTAGTATATTAAAAAGCAAACCAACACGAACAGTAGATAAAGCGCGACCTACACATAAGAAAACACAACATAATAATCCAAGTAAAAAACAGCTTTTTAGTATATTAAAAAGCAAACCAACACGAACAGTAGATAAAGCGCGACCTACACATAAGAAAACACAACATAATAATCCATCCTTTGTTCCAAATTCGTCTGTGTTAAATTCACCTTCTATAAATAAACAAACTGCGATAAATTCAACGGTAATAAATCCTTCTGTGATAAGTTCTTTTGTGTTAAATTCAACTGTGATAAGTTCATCGGTAATAAATCCTTCTGTGATAAGTTCTTTTGTAAATAATAATAATAATAATAATAATAATAATAATAATAATAATAATAATAATAATAATAATAATAATAAACGGCCTGCTGTTAGTATTGGGTCTGGTGTTCCCTCAAAAATTACTAAAATTAATGATAACCCCATGTTTTATCAAGTAGGTGGTTCGGTGGATCTTGATGCTGAACCAGAAATTGAAATAGATTTTAAGGGGGCACGAAAAAATTTAAGATTTGACGTTGAAAAGGATAATTTGGTTGAAATTTCCCTCACAAATAAGATTGTTGATAAATTAATTTCCGAAATGAAGGAATGGGCACTGTCAAAATTCAGTTCACCATCCTCATCCAGTTTGAGAAAGATGGGGAAATTAGAGATAATTTCTTCTCTAATAGCGCTGAAGTTTTTTCAGACACTTTTTTAATTAACGGTATTACAAAATTAAATAATAAAATAGAACGATTTACATATTTAGGGAGCGGATGGCGGGTAGTTAAAATTAAAGAGATTGATTTTATATTAAATAAATTTACAAATATAAATAGGTTAGCTGGCCATAGTTACATCCCCACACCTTCGGCTTTAAAAGCTAAGAAAGCAATATTAAACATCAAAAACAACGATGATATGTGCTTTATATATAGTATATTAGCACTTTTAAAACGTGACGAAGTACGCATGAATAACACCCGTGCTAGTACTTACCAAAAATATTTAGGTGAACTGAATTTTGACCCTATAGATGATTGCCCAATGAAATTATGCAATATTCCTAAATTCGAGAGGAAAAATAAAGAATTAAATTTAGCAATAAATGTATTGACATATAGGAAAAGTCCAGCTAAGCCTATAGAACATCTAGATATAAATTATGTACCCCATCATCCTCAATTAGACATCATTCACCGATCATAAGGTTATAGATGGTGAACCCTATATTTATTGCTATTAGAAGACGGTGCTACTTTCCATTACACCGCAGTTTTTAATCTTAAAAAATTAATGAATTGCCACCCTAGTAATTCATGTAATATCCAAATTTGCGTAAACTGGTGTCCCCATTGCCTTAATGGTTTCAGACACAGGAGTGCTTTTGACCTTCATGTAGACCTATGCCGTAAGAATCAGATAGGTACTACTTTATATACGCTCCCTAAAGAGAAAAATTTAATTTATAAAGATTATTCAAAAACAATAACCCCGCCATTCGTAATATATGCCGATTTTGAGGCAATTTTACCCGAAGATATTACCCACCATCAAAAACACTTGCCAATAACAGCAGGCCTATTACTAATAAATAATTACACAAAAACAAAATTTTATTACGAGTTTGTTGGTGAAGATTGTGTGCTGTCTTTCTTACGTAAGGTGGAGGAAATTGCTGTCACAATTGTCCTGCCATATTACGATATTAATGGCCGAAGGCCTATGCAAACCTTGTCTTTCGCTGAAGATCGTGCTTTCTTTGATTCCAGGACCTGTTATCTCTGTAAAAAATTCATTCGTAGTAGAGTTAGGGATCATTGTCACTTCACAGGTAAGTATCTTGGTGCTGCCTGTAGGAAATGTAATGTGTCTCGCAGAATTCAGAGACAGTTACCTGTTGTGTTCCACAATTTGAGGGGGTATGACCTCCATCATATTTTGAAGTATGGTTTAAATAATTTTCCTTCTTGGGAATTAAATATTATTCCAACCACTACGGAAAAATTTATCTCCCTCATCGCGTACATTAACAAATTGCCTGTTCGTTTTATTGACAGCATGCAGTTTGTTAATTCATCACTTGCAAAAGCGGTTAAGACTCTTTCAGATCTGCCTTTAACTTCTTCTGTTTTTGATGGCGCAATTGTTCGCTCAAAAGGTATCTTCCCTTATGACTTTGCTACATCTCTTGAGGTTCTGGAATCAACTCTTGAATTACCTCCTATTTGGGAATCGGTATCTAATGATGAATATGAATTAGCCCAAGTTATTTGGACTCAACAAAATTGCAACAACATGTTAGATTACATGTTGACTTACCTTAAACTAGACGTATTTCTCCTTGCAGATTATTTTCAGCAATTCCGTGAAAAGGCCATTGCATACAATGGTCTTGAACCTCTAAATTTCTATGGCATTCCCGGTATGTCATGGGCCTCAGCGCTTATGACATTAACAGAACCCATAGAACTTTTACAGGACATGGAAATCTTTAATTTCTACGAAGGAGGAATACGGGGTGGGTTAACATTTGTTAACAAACATTATGTTGCAAGTTCTGAAGACACTGAACTCCTGTACATAGATATCAATAATTTGTATGGTTGGGCCTTAAGCCAAAATCTGCCTTATGCTGACTTTGTATGGGTGTATGATAATTTGGATTCTGTACTTTATGAATGTATGAATTCGGATATTGATAACCTTCCATATGGGTATACTATGGAAGTTGATATCGAAATTCCGGAATGTTTGCATGATTTTTTAAATGACTTTCCTATTGCTCCGGAAAAGATGTGTCCACCGAACTCCAAAGTTGAGAAGTTGATGCTCACGCATTGGCCAAAGAAGAACCATGTTCTCATTGGAGACTTCTTAAACTTTATCTTTCACTCGGTGTGAAGGGTTGTTAAAATTTATCGAGCAGTTAAATTCACGCAAGCACCTATATTTAAACAATATATTGACAAGAACACCACATTAAGAGCACAGTCAACCAGTGAGTTATATAGAGACTTGTTTAAGTTGTACAATAATAGCTTATACGGGAAATCCGTCGAGAATCTTAAAAAGCGGATGAATTTGAGACTATGCAATTCAGCTGAAAAGATGATTGTATATGCCTCAAAGCCGACTTTCAAGAAATCACTCAAAATTGATGATGACTTGATTGCTGCACATCTGAAAAAGGATTCTATCTGTTTAGACAGACCTAGTTACATCGGTCAAACAGTTCTAGATCTGTCTAAACTGCGGATGTACCAGCTCCAATATAATGAACTGGTGAAATATAGGATAGAATTTAATTGTGAGATAAATATCGTTGCCGGCGACACCGACTCCTTTTTCCTAGAGATAAAGAACTGTAAACTTCACACTCTTTTACCGGCAATGATAAGAGACAACCTTTTAGATACGTCGAATTACGATCCTGCTCATCCGTTGTACTCAAAGAGTTTGGATTCGGTAATAGGAAAGTTTAAAGACGAAAGTAAAGGGCTGGGTTATCGCGAGTGGGTTTTCTTGCGCCCTAAGTGTTACAGTTTGTTAGGAGATAAGGAGACACTTAGGGCTAAAGGAGTTAAGTTAGACAAAACAGAGATAGGGCACCAGTCTTATTTAGACTGTTACAATAATAGTATAATATATTCAGTGCCACAAACGAGGATAGGTACAAGAAACCACCAGCTCTTTACTTTTAAGAATAGGAAAATAGCCTTGTCGAACAACGATGACAAGAGGCTATGGGTGGGTCCTAATACAAGTCTCGCATATGGGCATTATTTAGGATTTGACAAAACTGATGATGATGGCCATGTATTTGACGGAGATAAACATGAAAATGGATATGTGGAGATAGGCCCACTTTTTGGAGGACTGAGCCCCAGTTTCGATGACGGCGACGACTCAGATTCGAATACGGATAGATGTGACACAGACATTGACGATATAATTTTGTCGGAATAAAATATCTTTTAAAACAATTTTGTGTTGATTTACAAATTTTTATTGAAAATTTTTATTGAAAACTGGTTATAGTTTTCGTTCTATGTTTAATCATTATATTTTCATGTAAAATTAATAAATTCACAATGATTAAGCATAGAAATTGTTTTTGTAAAAGTAGTTTTTATATAAATGTTAATAGTAGTGTGTGTGTGTGTGTTGAGCAGTACCCTTGTTGAGTGTGACCAGTACTCTTGTGTAATAATAATAATAATAATAATAATAATAATAATAATAATAATAATAATAATAATAATAATAATAATAATAATAATAATAATTCTTTGAAAATATCTTAGACATAATAATAATATTGTTGGGA
This sequence comes from Schmidtea polychroa, assembly GCA_959609185.1. NCBI lineage: Eukaryota > Metazoa > Platyhelminthes > Tricladida > Dugesiidae > Schmidtea > Schmidtea polychroa. Next base: position 33,173 of record CAUHTR010003931.1, on the reverse strand, counting down.
GTATATAATAATAATAATAATAATAATAATAATAAATAATAATAATAATAATAATAATAATAATAATAATTCTTTGAAAATATCTTAGACATAATAATAATATTGTTGGGAGTAGATAATAATAATAATTAATAATAACCTTGAGAGTTGTTGAGCTTATTGTTTAAATAAATGTATGTTTTGGTGATTTGTTTAATAATACCCTTGTGAGTTGTTGAGCGTGAGTAGTACCCTTTTGAGCATTACCCATAGGGGGACAAAATATTTTGTCGGATAAACTCGGGGCAGTCCCCTTGCGAGCATTACCCAATAATAATAATAATAATAATAATAATAATAATAATAATAATAATAATAATAATAATAATAATAATAATAATAATAATAATAATAATAATAATAATAATAATAATAATAATAATAATAATAATAATAATAATCAAAGTCGTACCTGATTGGATGATTGACAAATCACGCGCAAATTACTTAGTAAATTTTGAACATTTTTGAAAATTTAAACCATAAATCAGTCTCTGACTAAAAAATTAATAACTTTTGTACCACTGATGATAAAAATTATTTTAATGGCTCAAAAGATAGATTTTCGTCTGGCCTTCAAAATGATGTATAAATATTTAAATAATTTTGAAAACTCAAAAAGTTCTGGGAAGTCAAAAGGTTGGTCACCGCTAGATCACGATAATTAAAACAAAAAAAAGTTCTTTGTTTCATGAAAATTTAAACCATAAATCAGTCTCTGACTAAAAAATTAATAACTTTTGTACCACTGATGATAAAAATTATTTTAATGGCTCAAAAGATAGATTTTCGTCTGGCCTTCAAAATGATGTATAAATATTTAAATAATTTTGAAAATTGAAAAAGTTCTGGGAAGTCAAAAGGTAGGTCACCGCTAGATCACGATAATTAAAACAAAAAAAAAAGTTCTTTGTTTCAATGACCTTGATGAGTCATTGTCTTTGTTAAAAATTTGACCTTGAAAAAAAAAATCTTAAAAATTTTTTTCCTGCCGGGGGGGGGGGTGGGGGGGGGGGTAGGTGATCTAGCGGTGACCTGATCTAGCGGTGACCAATCCATCTACTCATGATTTTGATTGGTTAGTGGGCACTTATTATTTAGCTTCTAAGTTATTTCTATGGAAGAATGCCTGGTGTCTTTAACAGTTAATGAAAAGTCATATTTTTGAAGTTCTCTAAGGGTATTAAGAGGATTGACTAAATTAAAGGAGGATTCAAGTGGGTAGAATTGAAGGATATATTCGGTTAGATGTTTAAAGAGGTAGAAATATTTGGTGAGAGATCGATTAAGATGGGATATTGTTGGTTAGATTTAATGAGAGATCGGATAAGATGGGAAAATATGATCGTTAAGGGGGGGGGGGGTGTAGTCGGTTAAATTTAATGAGGGATGGGTTAAGATGGGAATATATCATTGTAAGGGAGATGTTGGCAAAATATCAATGTTTTAAGATGCTTTCTAGATGATTTTAGTAGAAAATTTACTTGGATATACCAATTATTGACATTTGAATGAATTTACTGGTTTATTAGATGTTATCATTAGTTATCTAGTCTCTTTTGGAATTTAATGATAATTATTTTTATTGTAGATTGTTGACTTTGATAATGGTAATGAATTCATACTGAATTTTGTGTATAATTTGAGGAATTAGTAAATAGATTTGAATATACGTGTATTACTTTTAAAAAATAATTAAAATTAATTTATTTCAGTTAATTTATTCAATCAAAATAAATTATCTACTAGATCTTATTATCTTTATTATCTTAGTTGATTAACTTAAATGATCAGTATTTCTTTTATTTACTGGATGATTAATGACTAGAATTTAAAGTTCTTTCGTCCATTACATTTTGTTATTTAGTATATTTAGAATAATTTAAATTTTTACAATGATTTATTTAATTTTTATCTAGTTATTGGAAAATCATACAAGTACTGGTAATCAGTTAATTAATGAATTGCATTTTTTTTATTAATTTTTCATCCAATTTTTCAAGTGAAGAGTATTTTCTTTTAAAGATCAATTTTTTATTACATAGTTGTTGGTTGTAAGTATCTGGTTGTTAATATTTGGTATCTGATTGATAGAGTTTAGTTGTAGATGATAACAAGAATATATTGCATGTGATGAAGAATATTTTGTATTTAATTGCTATTATTTTTATGTGTTGTTAGTTGATTGTTGGTACTTGGTATCTTGTATTTGGTAGTTGGTACAGTGTTGTTTACTGATTGTTGTCATATAGTTGTATATATTTGTTAATTTCTCGATAGGTTTTGATGGTGGTTGTTAGTACATGGTTGTAAGTGTTTAGTATTTAGTTGTTAGCTGGTTGATAGTACTTGGTAGGTGGTAGTGGGTAGGTTGTGGTTGAATGTTACCAATACCCTTACGACTAGTACCCTTACGACCAGTACCCTTAGGGGGTCAAAACATCCTGTCGGATAAACTCAGAGTATATATAATAAAACTGATCAACAATAAGTATTTATTGAATGCGATTTTTACTTTGCAATAATAAGTCAGTAGTAATCAATTAAAAGAAGAATGTTTTGTAAATTAGAATTCATTAGTCTTTCATTGTAATTTAAATTATTTTGAATTCCACGTGGTGATGAGTTGTGGTTTTTTGATGAAAATCAAAATTTTTTTTTAATTTTTTTTTTAAATTTAGACATTTTGAAAAGGTTTTTCTACTGATTGTAATTAAATATATTTTTGAAGATAGATAAAAAATCAATTTTAAAAAATACATTTCATAAAATACAATAAAGAATATTTAGTAGTTAGTTGTAAGTATGTGGTTGTTTGAGAGTTAGTTAGTGCGTGGTATCATGTTGAAAGTACTTATTTGTTTGCACCTAGTTAAAAATATTTAGTATCTGATTATTGTTAACTGATTGTTGAATTATTATTATTATTATTATTATTATTATTATTATTATTATTATTATTATTTTTATCATTATTATTATTATTCCATTAAAATTTTCATTTGACTTTGAAAAATATTTCATAAAAATTAGCTTAAAAAATTTTACATTAAAAATTACTTAAAAAATTATTTCATTAAAATTAACTTAAAAAAAAATTTCCATTTAAATTTGCATTAAAAATTACATTTCTCAAAAAAGTTGGTGGTTATTCAATCTTTTGATAATAAATTTAAAAGTCTTAGTTTAATTTACTTATTACATTACTTATTTAAAAATTATTACTTTAATTTACTCATTTAGCTTTAATTTAAAATTTAAACCATTGTTTTCTTTAATTTAAAATTTTGAACATTAATTTACTTATTTAAAATTTTTAACTTTAATTTACTTATCCTTAATTTACCTAATTATTCTTTATTTCTTAATTTTACACCATAATTTAACAACTAAATATAATCCTTATTTTCATATTTAACCAATAATTTCATGTAGTCATCTGGTTGTAAGTGTTTGGTATCTAGTTGACAGTGCTTAGTAGTTGGTATCTGTTTGATAGCTGGTTGATAGTACTTAGTAGCAGGTAACTGGTTGTTAGTAACTAGTTGTATGTACTTGGTAGGTGTTTGTTAGTAGTTGGTATCAGGTAACTAGTTGTTAGTAACTAGTTGTAGGTATCTGGTTGTTGTTGGTTGTAAGTACTTGGTAGGTGATTGTAGGTACTTAGTAGTTGGTTAATAATGATTAGTACCTGGTTGATGTTGGTTGTTAGTACTTGGTATGTGGTAGCTAGTTGGTTACATGTTTTTGGTTGTTAGTATCTAGTTGTAGGTAGCAGGTATCTGGTTGTTAATACACGTTCGTAATTTACTGGTACTTGGTATCTAGTTGTTAGTTGTTAGCTGGTTGTTGGTTGTTAGTACTTGGTTGTTGTCGGTTGTTATTATTTGGTATCTTGTACTTGGTATCAGGTAACTGGTTGTTAGTATCTAGTTGTAGGTATCTGGTTGATGTTGGTTGTTAGTACATGGTAGGTGGTTGTAGGTACTTGGTAGGTGGTAGTTAGTTGTTAGCTGGTTGTTAGTAACTAGTTGTAGGTATCTGGTTGTTGGCGGTTGTTAGTACTTGGTATCTGGTACCTAGTTGGTTGCTATCAGGTAACTAGTTGTTAGTAACTAGTTGTAGGTATCTGGTTGTTAGTAACTAGTTGTAAGTACTTAGTATCAGGTAACTAGTTGTAGGTATCTGGTTGTTTGAGAGTTAGTTAGTGCGTGGTATCTAGTTGTAAGTACTTGGTATCAGGTAACATGTTGTTAGTAACTAGTTGTAGGTATCTGGTATCAGGTAACTGGTTGTTAGTAACTAGTTGTAGGTATCTGGTTGTAAATACATGTTGGTACTAAGTTGTTGGTTTGTTGTTGAATTATTATTAAAATTTGTCTTTGAAAAATATTTCATAAAAATTACCATTAAAAATTATCTTAAAAATTATTCTATTAAAATTTCCATTAAAAATTAACTTAAAAAATTATTTCATAAAAATTTCCATTAAAAATTAGCATTGAAAAATATTTCATTAAAATTTTCATTAAAAAATTTCAATTCTCAAACACCTTCTATTATTTCAACTTTTTGTTAATAAATTTTAAAATCTTACTTTAATTTACTTATTACATTACTTTAATTTACTTATTTAAAAATTATTACTTTAATTTACTTATTTAAAATTTTTTACCATTGATTACTTAATTTTAAAATTTGGACCATTATTTACTTTAATTTAATATTTTAGAACCTAAATTTACTTTAATTCAAAAATTTGGACCATAATTTACTGTAATTCAATTTTTAGAACCATAATTTACTTTAATTTAAATTTTTAGACCATTATTTACTTTAATTGAAAAATCTGAGCCCATTAATTACTTTAATTCGAAAATATGAAACTTAATTTAATTTTTTAGGACCATAATTAACTTTAATTTAATTAGTACTTGGTATCTGGTACCTAGTTGGTTGCTATCAGGTAACTAGTTGTTAGTAACTAGTTGTAGGTATCTGGTTGTTTGAGAGTTAGTTAGTGCGTGGTATCTAGTTGTAAGTACTTGGTATCAGGTAACATGTTGTTAGTAACTAGTTGTAGGTATCTGGTATCAGGTAACTGGTTGTTAGTAACTAGTTGTAGGTATCTGGTTGTAAATACATGTTGGTACTAAGTTGTTGGTTTGTTGTTGAATTATTATTAAAATTTGTCTTTGAAAAATATTTCATAAAGTACAAAAATTTATTAAAGAAAAATAACAAAACATAACTAGTATGTTAGTAACAATAAAACAGGCAAGCTGTTATATGGGAATTGAATCTTCTAGAGTGCTCTTTTAGGGATGCTGGCACTATCATCCATTCTCTGAATCTTTTTTCTTGGGTGTGTTATTGGAAGAATCCTCTGTGGTTCTCGTATGTCTTTCTGGAGCCCTTTATCACTCTCTCGATCATTTTGGTCTTCACTGGCTCATACTCTTCATATTTAATTCCGAGTTTCCTGAATATGTCTCCGTTTCTTTTGTCCCATGTTCCTAGGGAGCATACTACGAATGTTTCAACTGTTGTGTATGTATTTGTTGCTTCAGATATGTCTTGTGCAAGCTTCCTGTATTTGTTCTGGTTCTTTGTTCTTGATGCCTCAATTGTTGTTATGTCATCGAATGGGCATTTTATGTCTATAATCATGATATGTTCTTTCATTCGGACTACTATGTCAGGTTTTAACATTTCCTTTGCCTCCTTTGGTTTTTTCTCCACTTCAAAATTGAGCTCTTTCTTTCTTAAAATCTCTTCAAGCGCTTTCTGAACTTCATTGTGTTTGTTTGTTCTCATTCTGGTACCTCTGACGCACATATTCAGGACGTGTATTGAAGACTCGTGTGGGTTATCACAATTTCTGCATTTTGTACTTCCGAGTCTGCCTCCTTGGTTCGACTGTTTCATGTTGATGTCTAACATGTTTGCCCTTGCTTTGATTAGGAATCTCCATTCGAAATCTTTTAAGTTTTTGGGCATTTTCCACTCTGTGAATTCTGAATGTGGAAGCCTAAGGATATGACCTTGACAGTTTGCCAATTTCCATTTCTGGAAGTATGCTTCTCGGATCATTTTGTGTAGCTTTTTTGAGGCTTCGTCTAAGAATGGAGGAAAGACTTCCTCAGGTTTTTCTTGATTGCAGGATTTGATGTTACATCCAGTGCCAATATTTCGTGTTTGGAAAGTCAATTTGATATCATGATCGTTGTATAATTGAGTTATTGCATTCTTTACTCTATCTAACCATGATTTTTTTGCCGAATTTGTTCTTTTATGGGCATATGTTCCATCTAACCATTTTAACGAATCTGACAATGAGTTGATGGGGGAATCGGTTCTTGTTTCGGCTATATCTATTAATTCTTCTGATAATATGTTTACTATTGCCGAATGACTGCTGTTTATCAATTTTAGGAACCGAGCAATTGTTTGTATGATCTGTTCGTCTACTATCTTTGTAATACCAATGCCTCCTTTTTCGGTTGGGGAGTAAAAAATTGCGTCCATTAGAGGGCTTTTATGTTGTAGGTCAAGCACCTCTTTATCCTTTATTAGCATTCTAATTTGTCATCAAATTTTCCAGCTTCACTTTTAGCTATTTCTTCGGCTTGCAAGATGAATATGAATTTTGAATGGCAAAAGATGTAATATGCCTCAATTTTCTGGTGGGCTCTCAACGAAGATCCGAAAATGCTGATTGCTTTGTCTTCAACTTCTTTGAAAATTTGATTGAGATCGTTTTTCTTTGTGTTACCAACTGTGACACCAAGGTAAGTGTAAAGATTTTCCTCATTTATCTGTTTGATCTTTGTTCCGTTGAGAAAGATGTTGTTTTCCCATCCAATAGCATCTTTTTTATTTAGGTAGTAACCACACTTTTCCGGTTTAAATATAAGGTGTGCCAGCTTCGCTTGTTCCACTATTATGTTGAGCATTTCTTGGATTTGATGGTGTTGTGGTGCCATAAGAACGAGATCGTCTGCATATGCTAAAATGCTTATTTTCTCTCCAGCTATCTCGACTCCTTTCCCACTATTTATTGCAGCTTGTATTAGATATTCAATACAGAGGCTGAAGATGGTCATTGATAGTGGGCATCCCTGTCTAACACCTTTTACTTGTTTGATTTGGCTTGATCTGGTGTCACCACTTTGATATATAGTGTGACAGTCTTTATAGCATTCTTGCAATAGGCTTATGGTATTTTTATTTAGGCCTTTCTGTTCTAAAGTATGCCAGATCACTTCGTGTGGAATGCTGCCGAAGGCATCCGCAAGATCCAAGAACACTAGGTGGCACTCACATCCTTTGTATCTTTTTCTGTTGGGCTTTTCTTTTTGAACAGTGATGATGTAATTATGTTCATCACACCCATTGGATATATTCACTGCCTTTTGCCATTCCGAAATTAACCTGTGTTCGTGGATCCATTGGAGAATTCTTTTGTTAAGGATTTTCATAAAAATTCTATAACTTGTGGGCATTAATGCTATTGGTCTCCAGTTTGCCGGATTGTGTGCTTGGTTACTTTTGCCCGGTTTTATAATTAACTTTGTAACATAGGTTTTCCATGAATCAGGGATATTTTTGGATTCTATTATTTTGTTGAATATTGGAGTTAATGGGTCTTCAGGCATCCATTCTTTCCATGCTCTTACTGGAATTCCGTCCTCTCCTGGTGCTGCATCTTTGCTGTTTTTTATTGCAATGGCTACATCTTTCTCTGTAAATGGCTTTGATGATTCCCTTTCTGGTCTTTTATCCGTAATATTAATCATATTTTGTATCTTTGGAGGCTTTGTTCTTATAAAATGCAGGTCCATTGACGTTGATGTTAGGTCAATAACTTTGCATGCTTCATTGTGAATTTGTATTATTGCTTTGCCAGAGTTTATTGTATATAATCTCTGTATTTGGTATGAGCATAGCTTGGGTTTTTTATTTTCGCTTCTGCATGCTCTTCTCGGCTTTTGATCTTTTAAGAATCTGTTCTTGAACCAATTAAGTATGTCATTTATTGATAATTGGTGTAGTCTAAATTGATTTATGGCGTCTTCTATGTCTTCATTCTTTGTTTCATTGTTGCATTTTTTGTATTTTTTGATATCTTCTAATATGCTTGTTGTAATTTGTGTTCTTATTTTATCTGAATCAGGCATATTGAATATGGGTCTCTCAGGATTTTCTAAGAAGTCCATTATATATTGAAGAACGAACACTCCACAATCATATTTGTTTGTTTGTGTTGGATAGATTGGGATGTTCATTAATTGGATTTCATTGTCTTGTTCGGAGGAGGTTATTTTTAGTATATCGTCCATTTTCTTTTTGATGGAGATTTTGAGTTCTTGAGACATTTGATTGTCAGGGTCCATGATCACTGACGTTCTATTTTTTCTTTCTGCCAGGTATACAGTCCAATGACTTTTATTCCAATGGATTAGCCATATAGTAATCTCCCATCCAACAAGGGCATCCATTTTTAACTTTTTAAAGAGGCCAGTCCTGTTGTTTGATATTAGGTCATTAGCACATTGGGGATTTATGTAACAGATTATGCTATCTTTGTTCTTGGGCTCTTTTATGATTGATCTTATTTGAGCCTCGATAGCTGACTGTGCTAGTCATGCGATATTTGAAGGAATGTCATTTTTTGTTGGTATTATGACATCCATTTTGGCATCTATGTATTTATTTGTCAATTCTCTGTGATATTTGACATGCTCCTCAACCTCCTGCTGTAAAATACTGTTTGGACATTGATGGCATTTAGCGTATGTTGCCTTGATTTTATGGGTTCTTGATATATGTTGTTTTATCCCCAGCTAGTGATTCAAATTTGGATTGGCATCCAATCAGAGCACATTTGTATGATAGTTCATTTGTAATGTGGATCTGGAAGTTATCATTATCTTCAGTGACAATGTCATTTGGTCCACCTCCAATCAATTTTTCAGGTTGGTCGAATATTGATTGTTCATTATGATTATTTGTTTTTTTTGGGAGATTTTGCTCTTCATCACTTGCTGAGATTGCTTTTCTTCTCTTTCTGTTTGATTCCTTTGGTTGAGCAGTAGGTGTTGTAGGGTTGATTTTCTCAGAGCAGATCTGAACTTCATTGCTGACTGATTTTCTTATATATGGAATTATTTTTCTGAGGTTTAGTGTTCTTGGTACTCCTACGATAGTTCTTTTTACCAAGAAGTTGAAGAATGTTATGGCATTATGTTGTTCGGATGGAGTTGTAAATTGATAGGTCTTTAGGGTTCCTTCAATGAGATCTAAAAGATTTCCATCTTCCTTTCTTAATTCGGGTATCCTTGGGTTATGTTTCAATTTTTTGAGCCATGTATCAAGCACTGTGAAATAATTGCATATATTTTTCCAGTTGATTTGCTTCAGGTTTTCTGATGTTTTTCGCAGAATACTTTGTGAAAGGGCTGCTGCAATTGCATGGTCCTGTTCAGTTTCATATTCAAATAGCATATTGACCATGAAAAATCTTCGAATGTTTGAGAAATCATTCTGTGATATTTCAGTTTTTGTGAGGTTTTCATATGCTTTTTTGGTTAAGTAAGGGTCTTTTTGCCATTTCTCTTTTGAAAGCCAATTTTTTGTTGATTTTGTTTACGAAGTTTTTTGCTGATTTAGCTTTTGTTGATATTTCTGGAATTTCTATGTTATCGATATTGGTCTTGAAAAAAAATTATTCTATTAAAATTTCCATTAAAAATTAACTTAAAAAATTATTTCATAAAAATTTCCATTAAAAATTAGCATTGAAAAATATTTCATTAAAATTTTCATTAAAAAATTTCAATTCTCAAACACCTTCTATTATTTCAACTTTTTGTTAATAAATTTTAAAATCTTACTTTAATTTACTTATTACATTACTTTAATTTACTTATTTAAAAATTATTACTTTAATTTACTTATTTAAAATTTTTTACCATTGATTACTTAATTTTAAAATTTGGACCATTATTTACTTTAATTTAATATTTTAGAACCTAAATTTACTTTAATTCAAAAATTTGGACCATAATTTACTGTAATTCAATTTTTAGAACCATAATTTACTTTAATTTAATTTTTTAGACCATTATATACTTTAATTTAATTTTTTAGACCATTATTTACTTTAATTTAATTTTTAGGACCATAATTTAATGTAATTGAAAAATCTGAGCCCATTAATTATGAACCTTAATTTAATTTTTTAGGACCATAATTAACTTTAATTTAATTTTTTAGAACCATAATTTAATGTAATTTAAAAATTTGAACCTTAATTTAGTTATTTGAGCCCATTCATTACTTTAATTCAAAAATCTGAGCCATAATTTACTGTATATCAAAAATTTGGACCATAATTTTTTTTTATTGAAAAATTTGGACCATTATTTACTGTAATTTTAAAATTTGGACCATAATTTACTGTAATTTAATTTTTTAGACCCATAATTTACTGTAATTTAATTTTTAGACCCATAATTTACTGTAATTCAATTTTTAGACCCATAATTTGCTTTATTTTTTAAAATTTACCATGTTTTTTAGTGTAGACCACCTTTTTCTATTGAAATTCTCAGGACCAAGGAGACCCACCTTAATTTAATTCGAAAAATCCATGCTTTTTTATTGATAGTCGGATTTTTGTATTGAAAATATCCTGAGACCTTAAATTGCCACTCTTTTTTAGTGTATACTGCCTTTTTGTATTGAAATTCTCAGGACCAAGGAGACCCACCTGAATTGACCTAGAAAAATCCATGCTTTTTTAGTGATAATCGGATTTTTGTATTGAAAATATCCTGAGACCTTAAATTACCATGCTTCTTTATTGAAGACCGCCTTTTTGTATTGAAATTCTCAGGACCAAGGAGACCCCCTCACTATAGTGTGATAAATCCTTGGCTTCTTAGTGGTAGTCGGATTTTTGTATTGAAAATATCCTGAGACCTTAAATTACCATGCTTTTTTATTGATAGTCGGATTTTCTATTGAAAAAATTTTATTTGTATTGAAAATCCCAGGACCATCGTTTTTGTATTGAAAAAAATTTTTTGTATTGAAAATCCCAGGACCATCGTTTTTGTATTGAAAAAAATTTTTTGTATTGAAAATCCTAGGACCATTGAGACCCCCTCACTATAGTGTGGAACAATTGCGTAATAAAAAATCGTGGAACAAAAAAATCGTGGAACAAAAAAAATCGTGGAACAAAAAAAAAGTGTGGAACTAACTACCTACTTACTTAGAATTCAACAAATCTTTAGATTGAAGTTTCTATCACACACATATTTTGGGTATCTATTTTTTTCAAAGCACCCATCTTTTTTAAAAAATATTTTTTTTCGGTGTTAAAAATCGTTAATGTTAAGATTTTTTAAATTAGTAATACCTGTTCATTTTCAAATTCATAATAACACATAAACATTTTATTGCATCATAATAACAATTTGTCCGTGTCAGTAATATTAAACAATCTTGTAGCTGAACTCTTCTCAATCATTTTATCTGGAACCTGTCTTCGTGTAGCTACACATAAATTTGATCTCGTATTATTCCTTTCTGAACACAAAACAATATCGATTCGGCCATTTTGATCTTGAGCACATTTCAACAAATTTGTTTGATCCATATTCAATTCACCAGGTACAGATTGAACTAATTGCCGGTCTCGAGATAATGTGATTAGAGAGAATCCCCTTACCCAGAATTTTAATAGATTTGATAGATCTGATAACATCGTCTTTACAAATAGTTTCTGTTTCCATTTTGCTGCGGGTTCTATTCAACCTTGCCACTAAATCATCGAGATCCATCAATCCCCCGTTATATATGTTGCCATTGTAAATTTCAATTAATCAAAAACCCAATCGAAGAGAATCGTTATATTGTTTATTCAAATCTGTTCAATAAATTCAAACAAACGTAAAAACATATCAGAAATTCGAAAATTCGAAATTCCACCAACTTCAAATTCACATAAACGTATTCGAATTCCAAAATCCAAAAGGCATGCGCACACAGACGCGGACAAGCAACAACACACAATCGGCCGAAACAGGTGGCACAAATAAAAATCCGACGCTCCATTGCCATCCACAATCTTACGGGTCTGTGTGCGCACACAACCAAAACAAAGAAAAGAAAAGCGCACACAGACGCGCATTGAGCTAATAATTAAACAATACCTTAGACGGGTGGGGTGAGCCGGTGTTCCCATTATATACACTACTTTGCTCACATTCAACATGTCGCTAGGGTACAGATCATAAAGGTACTTGTATTTGGTTTTAATGCTTTTATTTGAGGGATTATTTAAGTAAATTTGTTGTTTAAGGCATTCATTGGTAATTTTAAGAGTTGATGGTTTTAGTAAATATTCAAGTGAATTTCTATCCTTTTTATGAATTTCTACTATTTTTATAAATTTTTAAACACTACTCATTTGGTGGACATTTATCTGCAAGAAAAACAATGTCACGATTAAAATTAAAGTATTTTTGGAATACAATGGACCAAGATGTAAAGCATTGGTGCAATACTTGCAAGATATGTCTAACTCGATAGAATACAGGAAAGAAAATAAAAGTTAAATTAAAACCAATGCCAATACCAGCAGCGCCAATGAAATTTTCAACAATGGATATTATCAGGCCTTTACCCGAGACAACAAATGGAAATAATTATACTGTTGTCTTTTGTGATTATTTAACAAAATGGCCAGAGGCGTAAGCAATGCCAAAACAGAAAGCAGAAACTGTTGCTCAGATACTTTTCGAAAAGATTATATTTAGATATGGAGCTCCAAAGAAGTTGTTAACAGATCAAGGAACAAATTTTCAAAGTGATTTATTTAAATCTATCACAGAACTATTTGGTATTTATAAACTGAATACATCACCATACCACCCTCAGACAGATGGGTTAGTAGAAAGATTTAATGGTACTTTAATCAATTTGATCTCATCATAAGTGAATCGGAAACAAAAGGATTGGAATTTATTTATCAAACCATGTCTGTTTGTCTATCGAAATGCAGTTAACGAGAGTACTGGTGAAACACCTTTTTATCTAATGTATTTGAGACGAAACAACATGCCAATTTATTTGGAGTTTCAACCCCCATCTTCTCAATACTTGGACGTTCCGAATTATAAAGAAATAATGCAAGAACGATTACAATCTGCATGGACTCGTGCGGGGTTAAAAATAAAATATCGTCAGGAACAATATAAANAAATCGGAAAAACCAAAGGAGAAAAAATGTATTGAAATACAAGAGCTGGAACCAGATTTCCATATCATTGAATTACTGAGAAACATTAAATGGCATAAAGCAACTGTGGCAATGGAAAAAGAATTGGAAATAGCAAGGAAAATGTAGCTTCGCATAAAAGAATGACAAAACGAAGACTCAATGAGGATGCAGAACCACAAACGGCGACTGTGGAAACTCCAGTGGAGAAAACCATCATCATCAATGGAGAAGAATGGGAACTCAGGAAAATTGTGGCCAGCTACCAGAGAGAAAATAAAACAATAAAAATTGTAATATATAAATAAAATTTAGTATCCGCAATTATTTTATTTTTGTGTACCTGAAAATCTTGCAAAGTAATAAATAAATAATAAACGTAAGCTTAATAAAGTAATTAAAATTAAATAGTTAAAGGTAACAAAAATCAATAATGAATTAAGTCATAAACAATCAAAATCATAAAACTAGCTTGGAAAATCTAAATCAGAAATTCAATAAAATATAATATAAAATAATATAGTAAAGATTCCAATACCAATACGTTTGTATAAGAACCCTAAATAAATAAAAATATGATAAATAAAAATAAATAAAAATATGAATAAATAAATATATAATTCTAAATATATGAATTAATAATAAAGGCCTTAAAGGCTCCAGATCGCGAAATTCGGGATCTGAAACCTTCACGGAAAATTACCATACCTCCTGCAGCACTGGCGTAACCAGCGGATATGATAATTCTGGGTATGTTAAATGCTTAGAATTAGTGGTGAATCAAATGTAATGAATCAAATATATAGGAAAAATAAGAATAGAATAAAATACAAAATTGAAAAATATATTCATTAAAACAGAGTAATATCAAAACCAATANACTTTGAATTTATTAATGTCTAAAATTAAGACGAATCCTAACATGGCGACCACGCCTATGCTGCAGTTTATCAGACCACCAGAAACATTCGAAATCTGCGATGTTCACAGCCGAAGAACACAGGAGAGTTTTTATCAAATCGTTTCTATCAATGGAAGCAACGCGAAGTTCGAGGAAATGGATCCTGAAATTCACTACAAGAAAAGAATCCACGAATAATCTTTCTCTTTGGTGTTTTAATATTTTAAGTATTGAGAAAATGCAATAAAGATTAAAGTTATTATCTGGCATTTATCACAAAGGAAAATTATTAAATTATTTTTTGTGACCTTGATCTGTTTTCTTTTATTATGGTATTCCATTTTTTTTCATTGTGACAAAAGATAAAAAAATTTAATTTCACCCAAAAAAAATTTGTATAAATCTTTGTATAAATTTGGCGACTCTTGAGAAACAGACCGAAAAAGATCTTACCTTCAAAAGAGCCGTCAAATGTATCGGAATTACTTCTGTTGAGGATACCTAAATAACAATTTACAAATAAATAAATAAAATTACCTTGGGGAAGATCGCCATGACAAACGGGACGATCTAGAGAAACTCAGAAAAGAAAACGGAAGTGAAAAAAAATTAAAAATGAGAAAGAGAAAGGAAATAAAAGTTATCAAACAGGAAAATAAAAATCAAGGTCAGTACTAATTAATTAGTACAAAAAGGAAAAGGAATTTTGAAATCGGGGAAGTGATCGGAGTCATACATTGAATGTAAGTGATATTTCGAACAATGTTTGCATGGATTTGAAATATTGTGAATGTATGTATGATCTGAATGAAAATGAATGTAATTTGAATGTTGATATGTATTTTGATAATAGTTTGAATGAACTTAATTATTATAATATTTATGATTTATATAATTTAAATGAAATAAATTAATTTTTAAACCATATCGCTCTAGTAACGTTAAAAGTCCGAACACTTTTAATATAAAAGTGGAAAATCTTAAAGAAGTTATAATTAATTATAACCATATGGGAGGAAAACCCAGTGTAGAAATTGAAATAAATAAAGAAAAAGCTTGAAATAAATAAAGAAAAGGCAATGTGTATGCTTGATACAGGGCAAAGATTAGTTTTTTAGAATACGAAATTTGTAAAAGATTTGAAAACGTAACATTGGAGAAATGTGATATTGAAGTGAAATGTGCAAACGGCAGTGGCATTACTGTAATGGGAAAGATAAATATAATTGTAACTGTAGGGCAGTGGTTCTCAAACTTTTTTGATCGCGACCCAAATTTTTGACATTTCATGCCAAAAATTTTATTGCGACCCACATGACAAAGATTAATTTTAAAATAAATGTTTATTTAATGAGATGAATGTAGTTGCTTAAGTTCAAGTATTTTTGACATCCTTGGTGAATAATTTTTACTCAAACATATTCGAAGATCGTTTGAAATATTGAGTTGGTTTCTTTGCTTTGTCTTTATTTGAACCAATTTACTAAATCCAGATTCACAAAGCCATGTAGATGTAAATGGAATAAGAATTTTCATAGCTAAATCTTTCAAGTTATAATATTTTTGTGATATATTGCACCAAAATTTCAACAAATCAACTTCATGAAAAAATTTTTTCATATTAATATCTGAATTTAAATCAATTATTTCTTCGATAAATTCGTTTTTTAAAGAAAATTTTGTTGATAAAATTTATGTACTAAAAGGATTTGAAATAAGCAAAACAATAGTTTCTTTTGAAAATAGACTATGAAAATAATCATTGAATTTAACAATCAAAGCATCCAAATGACTAAAAATTATAATTTTGATGTTATCAGAATTTTCATAATTTTTCAATTCTTGAAAGTTTTGGAAAAATATTGAAGTCGTTTTTAACAATACATTCTTTCCAAAAATATATTTTGTTAATAAACCCCTTTAATGAAGAAAATGATTCAATAATTGTTTTTTCAGAGCCCTGAAGTTGTAAGTTTAGTTGATTTAGTTTTTCAAATATATCACAAAGATACGCAAATTTCAAAATCCAGAAGAAATCATTAAATTTGGTTGCTAGTTCTGGTTTTTCACACTGCAAAAAAAGTTCAACTTCATTTTTCAAATCAAACAATCGATTAAGCACTTTTCCTCTTGATAACCAGCGCACATTGCTGTAATATAATAAATTTTCGTATTCAGAATTCATTTCACTACAAAGCAACTTGAAAAGTCGTGATTTTAATGGACTTGATTTTATAAAATTTACAATTTTTATAATATCATTCATAACAATGTCCAATTCTTGAGATAAATCTTTGGCCACCAATGCTTCTCTGTGAATTATGCAATGATTCCATTCAATATTTGGTGATTTTTCTCTTATAAATTTCATCAATCCAACATTTTTCCCTGTACACGACGAAGCTCCATCCGTACAAACTTCAATACATTGATTCCAATTTAACTGATTTTTTTCGAAGAATTCATTTAATAATCTAAATATATCAATTCCTTTTGTATTTGACGCAAAATTTTCATGAAAAAGAAAATTTTCCACAATATATTCATTGCAAATATATCTAGCAAAGACTAGCAGATTAGATTGATTAGAAATATCAGTTGATTCGTCAAGTTGGATTGCAAAGTATGGAGATTTTCTAATATCAATTAAAATTTGTTCAGATAAATCAGCAGAAATATCACTTATTCTTCTACGAATAGTATCATTAGATACAGCTATGTCATTTAATTTTTCCGATTCTTTTTCACTAAACATTATTGATGAAATTTTTTTCATTGTAGGCATTAAAAAAGATTCAGCAATATTATGGCTCTTCATATGTTTAGCGATTTCATAAGCAATAGTATATGATGCTAATGTTGATGTTTCATTTTTCGAAGTAAATTTCAATATTGCATTTTTTTGATTCGTCAATAACTTTTTCTTTTCTTCAAAAATACTTCTTGGAGAATTAACATAATCAGGATGATTTGTTTCTAAATGTCGTTTTAGTTTACTTGGTTTTAATGATTCTGATGATAAAGTAACTCCACAAATTACACACTGAGGTTTATTTCCATTATTACAAAACCCAAAGTCTATGAAATTTTCATTAAAATTACGATTTGAAGATTTTTGGTTTGAATTAGACAAGCTTGGAGATTTCATTTTAAGATTATTGAAACAAAATGAGATGGATGGATAGAAATTTTTCAAATTTTTTCACTTTGCAATGACCCCTGCTCAACTTTAAATGGCTTAAATCGAAATTTTTTGAAATTAACTCTTATTATTAAAAAATCAAAATAACAATATTTAAGAAAATAATAAGCGTTCTAAATATTAATTAAAATAAATTTAAAAGGCTTAAACTTCCAAAATTTATATTTGTAGATCTTTCCATAAGTCATCGCGACCCACCAAAAATTCTTTCGCGACCCATAGTTTGAGAAACACTGCTGTAGGGGGTATTACAAAACCAATAGAATTCTATGTTACTCGAGGAGTTGATCCAAAAATAATTGGGGGATAAATTTTTTAATGGAATTTAATATATATTTACAAAGAACCGATATGAGATAAGTTATATTGAACAAAAGAAAGAGGATTTTAAAAAAATGGAAAAAGAAGACAAAGAAATCGAGAAATTGATTGAAGAATATGAAACAGTTTTTA
Source organism: Schmidtea polychroa (assembly GCA_959609185.1). NCBI lineage: Eukaryota > Metazoa > Platyhelminthes > Tricladida > Dugesiidae > Schmidtea > Schmidtea polychroa. The sequence continues at coordinate 15,287 of CAUHTR010003931.1, read as the reverse complement.
TGAAACATAAATGGGACATTGGTGAAACAGAAATAGTACAACATGATATAAATACGGCAGGACATCCAATTGTTATTATTTCTAGACGTCAACCAGTACACCTCTTATCGAAAATAGAAGAAAATATTAAAGAGATGGAAAAGAATGGTATTATAAAGAAATGCGAATCACCTTGGAATTCGCCACTGGTATGCATTAAAAAGAAAGACAAAGATGAGATAGGGATTTGCTTAGACTTTCTAGCATTAAATTTAGTATTAGACGACCTATATTTCAGAACAGAAGAAATGATGGACGCTCTTAATGGATCGAGATTTTTCACAACACTGGATTTAGGCAGTGCATATTTCCAAATGGAGTTAACTGAAGATTCAAAAAAGAAAACGGCTTTCTCTACAAAGAATGAGCAATATTGCTTCAATCGTATGCCATTTGGAATAGCAGCGGCTCCTGCTACTTTCCAGAAATTAATGAACTAAGTGCTTGGATCACTAAATTGGAAAGAAGCTGTAGTGTACCTGGACGACATCCTTATATTTTCAAATACTAAAGAGGAACACATAAAGAGAGTAAAAAATGTTCTAGACAGAATTAAAACAGCTGGATTAAAGTTGAGCCGAGAGAAATGTCACTTCTTGAAATGTGAAACTAAGTTTTTAAGCCATATCATAAATAAAGATGGTATAAGAACGGAGGATCGTAAAATTGACGCAATAAAACAGTTTGAAAGACCAAAATTTTTAAAGAGATTGAGGAGTTTTTTGGGACTTACGAATTATTATCGAAGATTCATTGAAAATTATACAAAGTTATCTAAGAACTTGGAGAAACTACGTGGAAGTAACCAAAAAAAATTAATATGGACAGATGAATGCGAAATAGCGTTTCAAGGTGTGAAAGAACAATTAATGAGAGCTCCAATACTGGCTTTCCCGGATTTTAAAAAAGAATTTATATTAGATACTGATGCAAGCTTTGATAGAATAGGAGCGGTGTTATCACAGTTAGATTCTAATGGAAATGAAAGAGTGATTGTGTATGGATCGCGTGCAATGAGCACACACGAATTAGGGTATTGCATCACTAGAAAAGAATTATTTGCAATTTATTATTTTACGTTACATTTTAAACATTATTTATATGGGAAGCGATTTAGACTTTGAACGAATCACATTTATGCTTAAAACCAAAAAACCTATTACACCCCAGTTTCAGACGTGGATTAACCATCTTAGTGGTTTGGATATGGATTTATAGCACAGAAACGGCGAATTACATGTTAATGCTGATGTTTTATCCCGGGACGAATGTGACACATGCATACAGTGCCAAACAATATATGAAGAACCAAAGAAAGGAAGGTTGAAGACTAGAATCCTAGCGCTGATGCTAGGAGATGATGGTTCCATGTGGCAAAAGGACTCTATAGAGATTGCTGATATAAGTGAGAAAATACTGAAAGGAGAAGAAATCAAATTTGAAATTAACAACGTGATAACAACGAACAAAAGGAAAATATGGATACCGAAGGAAGAGATGAGACAATTTGTAGAACACACTCATCAAACGTTATGCCACGCAGGGGTGAAGAAAGTACAAGATTATATTTCACAAACATTTGATTTTGAAAATAAACGTGAACAAATTGAGATTGTAATCCGCAGTTGTAAAGAATGCCGAAGAAGAAAAACATTGACAATACGAACGAAAGAAACTATTTTAAAACATAATAATTCGAATTTATTTGAGACGATTTTTATTGATTTTTGTAGACCTTTAAAGACAACAATTCATGGAAAGAGATATATATTGGCAATTATGGATCAATTTAGTAGATGTATATCATTAAATGCAGTATCAAGACAAGACAAGAATACAACAGCAGCTATTTTGAAAAATATTTGGATTCTAAAATACGGAGCACCAAAGTTTATACACTACGACAGAGGGAAAACATTTGAAGCAAAACTAATAAACGACTTAATGAACATTCACCAAATTGAAATGGTATACTCAAGCGCTTATCATTATTCAGCTAATGGAATGATTGAAAGACAATTTAGAGCCATAAAGGATGCAATTCATTTTCATTAAAAGATAAAATGTATAAAAATTGGGCAAATTTACTGCCAGAGGTGGAATTTATGCTTAATTCGACGATTCAGAGTTCATTAGACTTTAGTCCTGCGGAAGTAGTATACGGCAAGAAAATATACAAAGAATGGCAATCAAGGGATAACAAGGATTCAAACGTTAAAGAATACGTGAATATTATGAGTAAAAAAAGAGAAACAATGACTGCACAATTGAAAAAGAATGAAAGAAAAGTATCATATAACAATAAACTACGAACAAATCGAGAATTTAATGTTGGGGACTTTGTGTGGATGAAAGAGGATGTTATCTCAAAAGAGGATAATAGGTATGAGGGTCCTGGTGAAATTATTGAGAAACGGCACAATCGTAGCTATGTGATAAAAATGCCAACTGGAAAAATAAAAATTAGAAATATATAATGGCTAAAGGAATATAAAACATTGAAAAAGATTATTAAAGGAGGGGGTGTAAGATGTATTTATATAAACTATTCTTATTTATAGTATTTATATTTGATTATTTGAATGTTGTGGTATGTTGAAATTGTTCGAAATATTATTTGAATTTGAATTAATTCGCCAGAAATGAATTAAGAAAATATGTTGTTTAAATAATATATAATTATTCACGACTTTGAATTTATTAATGTCTAAAATTAAGACGAATCCTAACAATTATTATTATTGATGTTATTATTATTATCACTATAAGAATTATTATTATTATTATTATTATTATTATTATTATTATTATTATTATTATTATTATTATTATTATTATTATTATTATTATTATTATTATTATTATTATTATTATTATTATTATTAATATTTCTATAATATTAGAGAGTAGTATTATTATTACTATTATGATTATTATTAATATTATTAATTATCATCATCAGTATAATTAGTATTATTATTATATTTTTTTTTTTTATTATTATTGTCATTACTATTGGTATTATTATTATTATAGAGTAATGAGAAAAAAATTACCTACATAAGTACGCATATTTTCCAATGGATAGTCATTGCAATTAATAATTACCAAAAAATATATACAATTCAAAACTTCACAATGACAGATTAATATAGAATCCTATTTAACATAATTACGATTTGCGTGTCGTCAAAAAACATGGGTCGAATTTCCATAGAAATCGTAATTTGTGAAGAGAGCTTCGAGTTGGGGATGGGAGTCACCTGGTAATGAGGGTAGATTATATTATAAATTATTCTAAAATATAAATTAACTGGAAAAAAAATCATTCCAAAGCACTGAGTATAGTTGTTCGGGTTTTCTGTTGCGTTGGTGTTGATAAGTTGCAAAAAAGAAAAATAGACTTGATAATCCAAATAAATTGTCTAGGAAAATTGTGAATTTAGGGCATTTTGGAATTCATTTTATTGCCCTGCACAACTGATAGTATCATTTGACGATTTGTCAATTTAGTATAACTGTATAAGCGACATCTCCCTTTAATGTTGGCGGCAATTCTACTGCCGGGTTGCGATGGATTCATTTGCTAGTAATTGTGATGATAAATATTTTTACTTGTGTCAGTTGATGCTACTAGTGGTACTCTGTGTTTAGACTCGTACTCAGCGTCGGATTAACCTATAGGCAGACTAGGCACTGCCTAGGGGCCCGCAGTTTTGGGGGCCCCAAAATCGAAATCATCTAAGGGGCCACAAAAAAAATATTTTTTTAATGGATTTTTTATATACTAAAATATAAAAAAATTAAAATACAATATAAAATACATGTATTATATAAAGAATTAAAAAAACATTGTACGTATTTTTTTATTTAAGGAAATTTTCTAAAATATCAACAATTTGGGGCCCCAATAATTTTAAAAGTTGTTATAGTTGAAAAAATATTTTTTCTTTATTTCCGCAACCTCCAAGGGGGTTATAATTAGTGGAGTTTGTCGATTGAAATTTGCGAAGGCGGGAATCGAATTGTTATTGTGTAGAAACATATTTTTTTGGAGTGTTGGTAAAAATATACTAATTAATTTTGAGGGCCCCAAAAAGCTCCTTTGCCTAGGGCCAACAAATGCTTAAATCCGGCCCTGCTCGTACTTACACATCCTTGTTGCTTTCACCAATCCCAGGCAGATATTTAACATTCTCTGTGTTATTCAGAATTATTCTATATAATTGTTCATATATGATGTTGATGTGCAAATGATCGATTTATTCGGCGATGTTAGAAATCAGCGGGTGTTGCCGGGTTTGTATGGTGATAAAGCGTGAGCGTCCGGAATGTCGAATTCCTTGTTTTAGTAAATACATTTATCATTGGTAGTTATCGACTACTGTCCAGGTAACGGTAAACAACAATAATTTGTTAATGGCACAAAGCGCCGATTGCTTCTAATCAAGATATTCCTGTAAGAGGAATTCAATAATTAAAATTAATATTTGTAATATCATTATTAAGTAATACTGTTATTATAGTTATTGACATCATTATTAATTGGTATTATTATTATTATTATTATTATTATTATTATTATTATTATTATTATTATTATTATTATTATTATTATTATTTAAAACAATAAAATGATAATTTAAGCCTTTTGCTGCAAATAATGTATTTAATGAAAGAATTTTCGACTATACGATAGTCCTTGTCAATCTCCTGGAATTTAGCAATGCTCTTCTTCAAAATACCCTTCAATCTTTCTTTTATTTCCTTTCTCTTAATTCTCATTGGTTGTAAATATAATGAATTGTTTTAATAAAAACTTTTAAAAATTTTTTATAATTTTTACATTTAAAATTTCAAAATGACACAAACTAAAAATTTTTAAATTTTTTACAGCTTCTATAATTAGCTTCTAGAAGCCTAATAAAATATTTGAAAATATTTTAAATAAAGCCTCCAATAACCACTTATATATGCTATTTAAATATTTCAATAAATGTGTCAATTTTGATTCTCAACAAAGATCAAAACATCAAGAGAAATAAAAACATCAAAGATTATATTTTAACAAATTTAATTAGAAGTATGTACGGAGAAACTCATCGGGAACAAAAGAATCAAGAAAACATTTTGAAAACGTATTTGAATAACCACCCAAAAGAATTGATCTACGAGGTACAAAGACAATCCTTCATGACAGCAGAAGCACATTATTCCTTGCGATTTGACAAAAGAATCAAACACCTTTTGAGAAAAAAGGACCTCAAAGCAGGCCTTGTTACGAACAATGAAACACTGGACGGAAACGAAAGCATTATAGTGAACAAAGAACTAGTAACCGACCTCACAAATTGTCTATCCAAAGGTGAAAAAGGATTACTTTCACTAGGACCAAAGTTCAGTATAAACAGAGAAATAGATGAAGCAGCCATTCTCAATTTCAAAACAGCTCTTTGTCGCATTGCGTACCAGATCAAATGGAACAATGCAATACCGCACGAAAATGAAAATAGCGAAAACCAGCTCCCAGTATACATAAACACAGATAAACTCTATCAACCAAATCCTGATGCAGAATTAGATTCAACACTCTCAAAGGTCTGTCGCAAAATCATGGAGTTAGTTGAGAAGGAAAGAAGAAAACCATATCTCTCAAACCTAACGAAAGACGAACAGGCAATATTAAAATCCCTTAAAAAGAAACCGTACGTTTACTTACCAAGTGACAAGGGGGGAGAATTTTGCATTATAGAGAAGAATCGTTACTGTGAAGCTGGTTACGAACACCTCGGCAACATCGAAACATACAAGAAAGTCAGCCGCATGTCACCAAACACCATCGAAATGAAGATCAACAAAGTATGGAAAGCCATAGCTTTGGAAATGAGGCTCAACAACAGAATAACCAACAGCTTCGTCACAAAAAATTCTGATCTTCCTAACTTCTACCACCTAATTAAAACTCACAAAGAGGGTCCTGGTATCAAAATTAGACCTATAGCATCCAACAAAAATGGACCAACAACTAAAACAAGTTGGCTCCTTGCAAAGATCTTGAAACCTTTATTGGACACGATACCACACCATCTTCAAAGCAGCGACTGCCTCATGACAAGACTAAATAATAACATGACTTGTCATAGAGAATTTCAATATCCATTTAGTCTTGATGTCGTATCACTATACACATCTATCGAACCAACAGAGGCTATTCAATGTTTAGAAAAGAAATTAAGAGAAAGCAACTTGTTAATAAAGGAAATGAATATCGAGAATATCACCAAACTACTTACTGTTATCCTCGAGAACACCTATTTTACCTTTGAACAAAATATCTATAAACAAGTTAAAGGTCTGCCTATGGGTTCTAGCATATCAGGACTGCTAGCAATCATCTTTATGGATAACCTCGAACGACAGACACTGAGGACCATACAACCCATCGGTTTTTATGCAAGATATGTCGATGATATCTTCATCACGACCAAAAACAGAAAAGAAGCGGAGGAAATATTTCATACATTCAATGCGGCTCATCAAGATATTAAGTTCGAAATCGAATATCCGGAAGAAGATGGATCCCTCAATTTATTGGATTTGAGAATCAAAATAGAAGAAAATACTCCAACATACGGGTTCTACAGAAAACCAGCTCGCAAAGAAATATTTATGCACCAAAGATCAGCGCTTCCATACTTACAGAAAGTACATGTCATAAGAAATGAGAAACGAAGAATAGCCAATCGATGCACGGAGAAAAACGAAAACTTTAAAGAGCAATCAAATTTCAATAAAATCCTACACCGAAACGGATACCAAGGTGAGGACATTGAAAAAATGAATTCTACCCCAAGAAGATCTAGGGAATTAACACAAAAGAATCAGAAATATTTCTATCTGAATATCCCATTCATCAGTGACATACTCGACTTCAAGATCCTGAAAGAACTTAAACGTACCGGTCTTCCAATTCGGATAGCACATAAATCTTGGACATTGAGAAGGGCTCTGGCAGGCAACATAAATAGAGAAAACAATTGCACAATGAAAAACTGCCAGACACCGAAAGATATGTGCTTTAGAAAAAACATCGTCTATTGCATCACGTGCAATGTATGCAATGAAATCTACATTGGAAGTACCCTCAGGACATTGCACCAAAGAGTTAAAGAACATCTAGATCCTGGTGGAACATCCGTGTTGGGCAGACAGCTCCGGCAGTGTCAGCCAACAGAGGAAAGAAAAAATATTTCAATAGAAATCATAGCTAATGGAAACATCCAAAAGAAAAATGTCAGAATCAAAGAAGCAATTCTCATCATAAACAGACAGCCAAAGATCAACACTAAAGAAGAAATCAATGAAATCATGAATTTGATCTGTTGTCATTGACTTTGAGAATAACTGACAATATATAAAGAAATTAAAAAAAATAGAATAAATTAAAAAGTAATAATTAGAATAATATAGAAAAAAATTTTAAAAAATAGGGTTTGAAAATCAAAATTGACACATTTATTGAAATATTTAAATAGCATATATAAGTGGTTATTGGAGGCTTTATTTAAAATATTTTCAAATATTTTATTAGGCTTCTAGAAGCTAATTATAGAAGCTGTAAAAAATTTAAAAATTTTTAGTTTGTGTCATTTTGAAATTTTAAATGTAAAAATTATAAAAAATTTTTAAAAGTTTTTATTAAAACAATTCATTATATTTACAACCAATGAGAATTAAGAGAAAGGAAATAAAAGAAAGATTGAAGGGTATTTTGAAGAAGAGCATTGCTAAATTCCAGGAGATTGACAAGGACTATCGTATAGTCGAAAATTCTTTCATTAAATACATTATTTGCAGCAAAAGGCTTAAATTATCATTTTATTGTTTTAAATAATAAATGCTGCTACCAAGCAATCATCATTTTATACTATTATTATTATTATTATTATTATTATTATTATTATTATTATTATTATTATTATTATTATTATTATTATTAATATTATTATTATTATTATTATTATTATTATTATTATTATTATTATTATTATTATTATTATTATTATTATTATTATTATTATTATTAATTATGGTTATTGTCATTGTTAGTAATATTGGTATGATTGATAGTCATTGATTATTGATATTGGTATTATTATCAGTATTATTGATATTTTTGATATAATTACTATTATTATCATCATTATTATTATAGTTATTATTCATATTATTATAATTGTTCACCGTATATTTTATCGATTACCACATTTCATGATTCAAAAAAATATAAATATAATAATTAATAAATGATTAATCGGAAAATTGAAAATTAATTATTACAATTAATCATGAATTCGATCATTTTATCAACCAAAAAAAGCGCTGGTTGAGTTATATTAGGCTTATAGGCAATAGGATGTATTGTAATTATTAATTATTATTGTTGTAATGTGCAAAAAATTCCAACAACTAGGGGAAGGGATAATCATTTATATTGGGGTTTAAAATGAAAAAGGCAACTAACAAAATAACTAAATTTCAAAATCTTAATTTATTTCGAGGACGAAATTTTTTGAAGGGGGAGATATGTTGAGGATACCTAAATGATAAATAACATGATAAATGATAAATAAATAAATTACCTGAGGGAAGATCGTCATGACAAACGGGACGATATATGGGAACTCAGAAAAGAAAACGGAAGTAAAAAGAAATTAAAAAAATGAGAAAGATAAATCAAATATAAGAAAACAAACAAGAAATTAAAACAAAGGTCATTGTTAATTAAGAAGTACAAATGAAGGTGGAATTTCAAATTCCAGAAAAACAAAATATGGGGAAAAACCGTATCTTGACAGCCTGTCAAAGATAACGGGATTACCGGGATAAGGCGACTTAACAAAAAAAGGGAAAAGGAAAAAATATCTCGATATCTGTCACAGATAAGGCTGATGTATTGGGGAACACACTTGTTCGAGAATAAAGAATTCACCAAAGGAAAGTTAACAGCAAAGATGTTGATAGTATTGCGGAAGATAAAAAGCAAAGAAGAGATAAAGGAAACATTTTATGGATAAAGTGGAGAAACAAAGAGATCTGATAAACGCTTTGAAAAGTTACGCAAGAGTGGTCTATTAAAGGTAATAGGCAAAATAAATGGAGCAATAGTGTATTTGAATGACATTCTGATTTATTCGAGCAGTAAAGAGAAACATTAACAATACTCAGTGAAGTATTAAAAAGCCATCGAGGCAGCAGGACTAAAAATTAACCCAGAAAAGTGTCAGATAATACAGAAAGAAATCAGATTCTTAGAATACATAATCAGCAAAAAAGGAGTACAGACTGATCCCTCTAAGATACAGGTGTTAGGCTGAAATGAAAAACGGGATAACCTAAAATCAGAGGAAAAACACTAGGAAACAATATAAAGATTATAAATAAATTAGAAAAATAAATTAAAAATTTGGAAAACAAATTAAGAAACACTATAAATAGATAATAATAAATTAAACAGAGAGAATTAAAACAAAAAATGAAAATGGAAAATCAAAATAAGAAAACCGAGAAAAATAGGAAAAATAACATAAAAATCAAATAATTAATAAGAAAATAAATAAAAAATAAAGAAACAATAAAGAAACAATAGGAAAATTAACGAAAAACAGAGAAATTAAATTAAATTAAATAATTAAAAAACGCCTCGATTTTGATTGGTCCGCACACATTCACAATTAGGTATATAAGGGAGACACTGAAAAAAAATTTCCCTTGTCTTGGAAAACCTGATTTTTATGAATTAGTCTGGTAGGGAAAAAATAGTGAACCGAACCACCTCCCTTCGAACCATGTCAAATCTATCATAGGAGGTACTACCTAGGTTTTCCGACAGATCATGTGACAGAGGATACCCCTGGATAGGGACAGCTAACAAAAATCCAATTTTCTGCAGGTATAGATCTACCTCGCCTAAGCCAAACTAACTGTCGACCGTGGATCTGCACTTTTAGCGTGTGAATGTATCACGAATATTCAGTAAAATTTTCAGGCGACGTGAACGCCATATGGACTAATCCATTCACTGATTTTGATAAATCAACCGTCTGATCGTCATTGCTACACAAATGCGCACGGGTAGAAATCGACACACGAGCAGTTTTACGATAATGATTAGGTATGGTTTTTCGCATATGCCAAAATTATTCACAGCGAATGAAACAGCAGTACCGTACGATCGGTAAATAGCGTAAATCGGTAAAGTAATAACCCGGCGGATCTAATCTTATCCGAACCGTGGTACAGCCATACACAAAATTTAAAAGCACTCACCCAATAACACAGTGCTTATCACAAGGTGGTCTTATCCCTATTTTAAATTATAGAGTATTTCGGATAATTAATATCATTAGAAGTTATTTAGCGAATGTCTATTTAATCGACCAAATCATGGTCAAATATAAAGAAAATAAATTGTTCATGTCAATTTCGAATGGTGAATTTAAACTAAATATTTCCCTCCTTGTTTTAAGTTGATCATTCCCCATTGCTGAGCTTGAGTTCGTATAGGAATGTTGGGGTTATCCGTATGGGTTTTGACTTAATTTTTCCATCAGCGCAATTATCAACCATTGAATACCTATAAAAATCCTCTGATGACATTTGTATGCCTGAATTAGGTCAGGGTAGTTTAGATATCCTCAGCAACTAGCACATCGGCCCCGGTCACTCTTCCGGAGGCGACAAAGACTACTAAGCGCCGGCAACCGTCTCGGCCGAGCGAACCAAGAGGCGAAGGGCTCTCCAAGCCGAAAGAGAGGCGACATTGATCGCCGCAGTTAAGCAGCAGCCCCGACACTCCCGGCAGAGGTACCATCTTGCTCTCCACCTGCATTCCGAGTAGTAACTCCCACGAACACTTCTTGGGAAGAAGATGCCCGGGATTTCTTTGATCTCGACGAGACTTTTGCCGGAACTTCGCCAAACACTTTGTGATCGTTTACATATTGTAAATGCTAAATATATTACTTGTTGTTGAATGATGATTTTAAATGAGTTTAAATGACCTCGTTGATGTTGAGATCGGTCTGTATGAAACCCTTTGGTAGATGGTGATGATATCGACTTGAAAATGTGTGGTAAAGATAAACTTTCGGTGTTAATTCGTGCCTGGAGTGTCGTGGATCTTTACTTTGTATGTTTGACAGTAGCCCGTCGTAGAAGAAAAGTTATAATGATAGCGGGTTATTCGATGATGGAGATGATATGAGCAACACTAATATAGGGATCGAAGGAAAATGACGTAAGTCCTTCTAACGGCAGTCGGGAGCTGGTTCAGTCGAGTTGGGATGAAAGAGTAGTCTTAAGGCAGGGGCTAACCTGCTTCATCGTAGCTCGCCGGCATGGCACAGCACCAACATGACGCGAATCATGGGTGTCATGTTAGGAATGTAATCGTGTGGGCATTTGGTTAAGGGTCCGTCGTGAATGTAGTACGCCATCTTTGGACTATCATCCCCTAGTACTTGGAAATCCCTTGTAGACCCGACCAACTACCCAACACAGGCTATACAAAACTTTGGCAAGCCAAGTTGCATAAAGAAACGCCAAAGCTTTCTAGTCATTTGCAATTATTATAGAATATCAGTGATCATACAGTGATCATCAGTGAGTATACAAAGAAAGCAAAGATGTTAGAACAATTATGTAGCGGTCCGAGTAACAAAAAACTGGAATGGACTGAAAGAACGAATAACGTATTCGAGGGATTGAAGTTAGCGCTCACAACGGCACCGATCATATGCTTTCCGGATCTGGGAAAGACGTTCATTTCAGATACTGATGCCAGTTTTGATACCATTGAAGCGGTGCTTTCACAAAGAGATAAAGATGAAAATGAGAGAGTAATTGCATATGGATTACACTCGATGACGAGCCATAATCACCTCTGAAGAGATATCGTGTTAATATCAGAAAGTTAGTCTTGTCTCTGAGTCAAGATAGGTAACTCCTCCTAGGACGCCAACAAAAGGATGAAGTTGAAGAAAATATCAATGAAGTAATACCTTGGTTCTCAAACTATTTGAAGACGAGGGAACACTGAACTCTGATTTATTTTTAGGCGGAACATCTACAATACAGCATAAACTTTAAAACAGGCGCCGCGGGTTGCTAACCTTTTTGAAACTAAAAGAGCAATAAAAAAATAATAATGTTCGTTAAAACACTTCATTATTATAGAGCAAAAAAGAGACGGAATCGTGTCGCAGCGTGTGATTGGTAACAACTGCTTCCAAATGCTATTTTTAGAAAATAATATGTATATAAATAAAATACGAATCGATATTGATTGATCCAAATATATTTATTGAACACAATTCCCCCTAGCGAAAGAGTAGAGTAACACGCATGCGCCCGAAATCCGTAACGACGTTAGACTTTGTAGAATCTACAATTAATCTACACTCGGCTTAAGCAGAATTTTGATAAATGCAATAATATTTTATGTTTCCAAGTAATTTTAACCCGAAAGATATTTTTATTCATACAAAGCCGAATGGTACGTGTAAATTTTACATTGAATTGATCTTTATTTTCCAACAATTTTAAATTGAATTGTAGATGATTTTTTCGTGGAACACTTGAAAGTTCATCGTGGAACACGCTTTGAGAACGAAGGAAGTAATAGTAGAAACATTTGAAAATCTTGATGGGATTGAAAACATTAAATTTTACAATGGTGAAGAGATTATAAATGATGTTGAAACTTCTGATGTTTTAAAACAATTAGAGGAAAATTTAGAATATTTAGTTCAGATTCAGAAAATAACTTTTGAATGATATTAGAAAAGCCCGTGAAATCAAAATTACCAATTTTTTGATTAAATAAATGCTTTTATCATGAAACTTATTTATTCTATATCTAAAGTTCTTATTTAATGTTTACCGTCGGGTTCTGAGGCAATTCGTCAAAAATGATGCCCCAAACCGAGGTCCGACTGTACTTGATGATTTTCGTTAAATTTTAATAAATCTCTTGCGGTACTTAAACAATTGAATCCAGTCTACAGAAAAAACTTAATAACAAAAACAAAGGGTTTTCCCAACATTTTTATTCATAACCATCATATCAACTTGTCTATTTAACACTAGATTTACGGACAGAGCCACTTTGACTTATTCAAATATAAAACTGATTTATTATTTTTTGAATACATGTCGGTTTCCTCTACCGACTCCCTCATTTCACATTAGGTATACATATTTTTACCCTTAATAATCATGATCATAAGATAACAATGTTATAATTTAAAAATGCATATTTTCAATAATCTTAGTAAGCAAATTTCGCAAAATACGTGATAAATCAAAATTTTGAGTCATCGGCTACGTATCACATATCATATACGGAAATTTTTAAAAGTAAAAAATAAAGCAATTAGAAAAGAAAAAACAAACATCAATGTAACTATATTAATTTAATGCAAACAAAACTTTACAATAAAATTATATAAATTATTTTTTATTCAATCTAGTTTCCATTTTGGTTTTTGCTGGTTTGTATTTTGACATTTTCGCTTTCTTTGCAAAATTCTGCCAACTAGAGACTCTCATTTCTCGACTTTCCTATTCAATACATTCAACAATTGATAAAAAAATTTCTTAGTACTTCATAATTTTTTGCCGTTTCTTTTTCCTGATCTCTTATTGCTTTCTCTTCGGCTTCCTTATCCAATTTTCTTTTCCTTGAATCAAGTTAAATCAGTCTCATAGTTTTAGTTAAATCAGCTACTTCTCAGTTGTTTTCTTTCTCTCTTCTTCCACTCTTAAACGTTCAAGGTCTGCGAATAATTTACAAGTTTGAACATAGACAGAGTGTTTATACTAAATCAATGAAATTAAACCATGAATACAAAGCAATGGATTGTTTCAAAATTTATTAAATCTTTTTTAATCAATTTCATTAAAAATTCAAATTACCCAATATCACTCCTCTAAACCTTTTTCACCGAGAATCCTAAAATCAATTTCAATTTTCTAGGGCATCGTTAGTAGATATAATAATTTAATAAATCGAAAACAAGCATATTACATTATTTAAATAAAACTTATGTTGATTTCAAATTATTCTAATTTTAACTGGCTTCAAAATTGAATTGTTAATATTAAGTTAGGAAATTCGAATAATATAGTTGAATATTGTAATAAATTTTATAATATTTGAAAAATTACTTTGATAGGATCATCTTCATCAATATCAAGCTTTTTTGCACCCGCTTTCCTCAAAGCACATCTTTTCTCATCCATCTAAATACATATAAAAATATAATATTTGAAAAATTCTTACGATCTTATTCACAATTAACTTGGCCTCGTCAACCACTTCTTCACATTTTTTAATACCATCAGCATTATTTAATGTTTTCCACGCATTTTGTACCACTAAATAACATTATATTTTCTGAAGAAATATATATTTTAACCTTCAAAAGCAGTTTTAGCTCTATCAGTATCCTCTCTATTCTTATCTGGATGAAGAAGAAACATTAACTGAATACAGTGTAATTATACTAATTACAAATGTTTTAAATTCAACACCTGCTTATATTTCTTTTGAATTTCTTTCATTGGAGTATCAGGATCAACCATTAAAACCTAATAGAAGTAAATACCATTTGACCTCAAATGAAAAGCTCACATCATATGGATTCAAATTGAAATAAGTACTACCAGGTCTATTTAACCTATTCACTTGGTCCTTGGAATTCATAATTGAATCGCGATTTTCTATGATTTTAACCTGATAATTAATGAATATTTAATCAACTCATTTTTTTATGTTACTTCTTCATAGAATTCTTTAAAAGCCTTTTCACTATCGGGATCCATTTATAAAATTTATTCAATTCAAAAATCAAGCTTTATCAGGAATATTTAAACAATTAAGTGAAAGTTTTGATAATTAAAAGTATTAATTTAAAAATGTATTATTCCACAAAGAATAAAAAATTAATTTCGATAATTTTTTCAAAAATTCAGTATATTGATTCTTGAGAAATAATTATTTTTGTAGATACCTAACAATAAAAGAATTGCAAAAAGAAATGAAAACTTGTGGAAAATATTTTCAATAAGGTGCTGAAACCAGGTCTATTGATTAAACAAAACCATTACTCAACCCAAAACGTACTGCGGACCAAAAATCTATCTATTCTTTGTACGCGGACCAATTTTATTTGTTCACCCCCAAA
>CAUHTR010003929.1:0-15084 GCA_959609185.1 Schmidtea polychroa | reverse complement strand
AGTGTTGGGCTAGAACTGATTTCTAGACCCAAACTACCAATTATGACCGAAACGTGTAGGTACACAGCAAGTAAAAAAGCACCAAGTAGAATTAAATATTGAAACTTACACCAAGTAAACAATAATAATTAAAGGAGAAAACAACAGAAAAATAAACACAGAAATTAAATAAAATTATACCAAAAGCAAGAAGTGATGCAAAATCTAACTCAAAAATAACCAAATAAACATAAAATTACAAAAAGCAAACTCGAATAACTTAAAAGATGGCAAAAACAGTAAAAAATTCCAGAAAAACCCAGAACATTCCATTAAAATGGCGATGACCATCACCAAAGCCATAAAAGTTAGAGAAAATAAATAAATTAGTATTAAAAATAATAAATCTTAAAAAAGAAATTCATAAAACACCAGTTAGAATAAAAATTAAATTAAAATAAAATAGAATGTTCTGGAACCGTTCCAAATCCATCATGGACGTCAAATTAACGAAAAATAATTAAAAATAAAATTTTAAAAATAAAAACAAAAATTATGGCACAAAAATTGCCATTAAAAATATCAAAATCGTGAAATAGAAAATTCTGGAATAAAAAGAATTCGAGTTTGTTTTAATGCATCAATACATACACGTGTACAAAATAGGTATATATACCGACACGTTTCGATCATAAAAAAAAAATCTTATGCCAAATTTTTGCTGAAATCTTTATGCCAATTTTTGCTGAAAATTTTTGTTGAAGAATCATTAGTAAGCTTTTGATTTTGTTGTAATTTTATGTCATGTAATTATATTAATATCAACCTTTGATTTAGTAAAGATAATTTTAAGATTTTATGTTTAATAATTCTCGACGGATCAGCGGCGTCCGAGCACGTCTCTGATCGGTTCTGCATATAATTTTTAAAATTCGATTTCTCATTCACACATGCACTATCTATATTATATCGATCGATATTATATCATCAATTTTTTGTTCGGGTCCTTCGGAGGTCGAACTACTTCATGGTTCTGCCATGGAGTTAGGTCGAGGAAAACCTCCGTCTGACTCTTTGTATTTATGTAAGGTCGACCGTAAATGGTTGACTCAAAACTCAACACTAAGGTTTGTGGAAGTGGTCACAGTGGGGCCATGGAAGCAATATTCTTCCCGACCTTTTACGTAACACATATTTAAATTCAACATTTAAAATCAGTACAACAAAAAATTACACTAAGGTCTTAATCTGAGTAGAACTCATACCTAATCTTACACAACTCTACAATCACCTTAATGAAGTCGGTTGATCTATAACAGCAATCCCAGTGGTACTTAAACATATGCCGAATCCGATTTTGGTAATAAGAATTGATAGTAATTCAACGTAAGAGTAATGATATAGTATCCGGCATATGTGGAGGTATAACTTCATCTAGTTGGGACTTCGAGATTAATTACTATGTGAATAAATTCATTCTACCCATAGATATTACAAATCTAACCGATTAAATTACGGATCTATTGATTCAAGCGCCATCTTAAATATTTATAAAGCTACAAGTACTTATTACAAGATTTACTAATTATAATCAAAATACAAGTTATAGATAATCATAAGCTTTTAGATATAAATCATACCGACCTTGAATTTATAAATTGGTAATGGAGAAGTATTGATAACAAATTTTAGATAGGGATAGTAGTAAATAAATTTTAACATAAGGATCAATTAACTTAGAACTAGTTATATATAAACTGTATATTCGTCAATATTCTGAAATTATAACCTAGTAATACCAAGAAATCTGCAAATAATTTTGGAAGACAATGTTGATCAAAAGGGTACTCATAAAGAAGTATACGAGTCGACTATAGAATTATAAACTCTGGAGTATGAAGTGACGAGGGGTGAAGTAATAAAATGATAAATTGTAGAAATAGAAAACGAAAATTGCAAAGTACAATTTCAGAAATTAAAAAACATAAAATTCTAAAATATAAAATTAGAAGTCGAAAATTTCAAAGTACGATTCCATAAATCAAACACATAAAATTCTAAAATATAAAATTAGAAGTCGAAAATTTCAAGGTACAATTTCATAAATTAAAAAGCACAAAATTATAAAATATAAAATTAGAAGTTATAGAATATGAACTCATGAATTAGAAAAAGAAAAATTAAAAACTATAAATTATAAAAGGTAAAATTGGCAATTATGAAATATAAATTCATAAACTACGAAAAATAAAATTTTAAATTATAAAGTATAAAATTATAAATTATAAAATATAAAGTTATAAAATATAAAATATAAAGTTATAAATTATCAAATCACAGACTATAGTGTATATAATCAGAAATTGTAAATTTATAAATTAGAAAATAGAAATCTTAAATTAGAAACGGAAATTTGTAAATTACAAAAAGTAACTTCCTAAATCATGGAATAAGAACCTCTAAAATGGGAAATGTAAACTTCGAATTGTACCATATAAAAGTATACTACTAGTATTATTATTATTATTAACCCTAATATTATTGTTATTATTAATGTCATTATTGTTACTATTGTTATTATTACTATTATTATTACTATCATTGCTATTATTATTGTTATCACTATTATTATGATTATTATTATTAGTATTATTAACATTATTACTATTAATACTATTATAATTACTACTATTATTATTAGTACACGGATTATTATTATTATTATTTGCATTATTATAATTATCATAATTATCCCTATGAACATTCTTCTTAGTGTGGTTCTTATCAAAATCATAATTATCACCTTTATTGTCATTACTACGATTTCATTATTAATTAACAAAAGAACGTGTTAAACTAAAATTAGCCGATGAACTTCTAACATCACTAGATATAAATCAGATACCAACATAGAGTCATCTAAAGTTTCTTTTTTGCTTCGAACAATCAGCTATTTTATCCGAGTGAAAAGATTCCCATCGAACATCGCTAAAATCGAAAAACTATAGTTAATAAATAAAATTCTTACCAGCAAAGCAAAGCGGATTATACCACTCATGACGAGTACCACCGAAGGAAAGGCAAGCAGACGAGAAGCTAAGCTCGTTGTCTATGCCTGTCGCCTCGGCGTACCCGAATTCAATAGTAAAAGAACTAAATGCTGAAACGTCAAATTCCTTAGCATATTTAAACTAAAGAATATAAATTATAATTTAAATAGTGTCTTAGTGATAAACACAATTTTAAATGAAAATGACTAATTATAACAAGCGGATTTTTGATAAATTTTTGTGATTAATAGACAAAATATGAAATTTCATTTTAATTGTTCTTAAGATTATAGATGTTAGTCTTAAATAATGTATTTTTTTTTTCTTAAAAGAAAAAAAAGGTCAACAAAATCCTGTATTTGACGTCGTATCACAATCAGTATAGAGTGGCTTGATTATTATTTTGTAGAAATGTCCTACTCAGACAACGATAGTCACGACGAAGCCGACCAACAGGTGCTTACACGATTACGTACACGGTACATATGGTACCGTATCCATGATTGGAATCGGGGCTTGGACCTCGACAACTTTGGCCCAGTAATCCGGAGCGGGCCGGAGCCGGACGCCCCGGCGTGGGTAAAAACAGAGCCCACAAACGATTTCTTGCAAGAGGCCCGTGACCGAGCGGCCATTGAGGTAGAAGCGGCCCAGATGCGCTTGCGGAAAATCGACTTACAAATCAGGGCAAATAAAGAAGGAAAAACAGTGGAGGATCTGGAAGAGGCCGAGGCAACCCCGCGGAAGAGGGGGAGGCCTCGCAAGTGACTGATCTGCCTCATCGTCAATTTTCCCTTGCACATTATCATTCAGTTGTGACTTAATTAAGCTTTACTTTTAGATCATTCAGTTGTGACTTAATTAAACTTGACTTTTAGTGATAATTATTTTATTCTTTTCAATAAATTATCTTATGTATTGTGCGCTTAACATCTGAAATTAGGTTATTTATAATCTTGATCTTATATTATAATTGAATAAGTAGTATGCTGCAAGAACGTAATCGTTGAATTTCTCTTACCTAGTGTTCAAACTATTGGAAAATTTGCGAAAAGACAGGGAAGAAGCTCAAAAACAGGCCGAGGAGCTCCGCATGCGAGTAGACAAGCTCAAGGGACGGTGCCGAGAACTAGAAAGCACCTGGTTTAGTCCCGAGGATATGAAAAAGAAGGTGGCGCAGATCCTTCAACTGCAGGCTCAAGCCGCGCAGGATCAAATGGAGATCCGGGCACTGAAGCTCCAGCTCCGCGCGGTAGAAACTGAGCGAAATGAACAAGTAGTTCACGGAGCCGCCATAAGTCAAATCCGGCCGTTGACCGTGGAACTAGCGGCAATATACCCTCCGGCCGCGAAAGAGAAACCCAAAAGAAAACGGCTTGGGCGAAATATCCGGGAAAAATTAAAGAAGGCCAGACTGGCTGAATACGAAAGGCAAGTGGGTTTGTCGCAAATGGCTACGACGGGAGAAACCGGCCCCACCAACCGGCCGAGTTGAACTTTTATGCCATGTTGACTATTCCTGTAGCAGGTTTCATATGCCGCGTGGTACTAAACTAATGTTTCTTCTGCTTATTGTTAATAAAATGTATTTTGTAGCGTTAGAACACTGTCTGGTATGTTTTATGACTGTCTGAAAACGAGAGCTTGTGTGTAAGGTTGGGAGAACAATTTTGATAAAGGGACCGGAGAAATCGGACATACACCTTCTATCGGTAGTCCGTGAACCCATGGAGTACTCGACAACTATAGTGCTTTGATGCGCTCACTTTTTGCGAGTACTCACCCCTTGGTACAGTACCAACGTTGATTACTCAACGGGTGCCAAGCGGAAAACTAATGTTGTATTTTGGGTTACGCTGGTAACAGCACTCAAACATTCAACCACCAGTAACCCACCATACAAATTTGGGGGCTCAGCCGGGATTTGAAAATTTAATTGGTGAAAGAACCCGAGAATAGATATAAGGGGGAGAGTAAAAGCTGATATAAAGTGATATGCATCCAGGAACGAGCAAAGTTGTTTTCCCAAACACTGAAACCTTAGTGCATGGATATGTGAATATGATAAAATATATGGGGAATGTTTAAATGAGTGATGGAAGTTTTAAAGTATGACAACAGATAGATATATTGAAAGTGAATATGAAAACACTGTACGAATAGCGTAGTAATAGAACGAATGATGATAAACGAAAATTAAACGAAAACAAAAATATAATAAAAATTGTAAATAATTAACGATTAGTAAAATGTAAATATAAAGAAATAATAAAAATTTAAAAATAGGGAAAAGGGGAGATAGCGCGCTAATAAAGATAGAACGAATGAACAATGTAATTAAACTTAGTCGAAAACGTGTAAAATAGGGCGATAACGAATGGGATATGGGTTATATATAATGAAACGATTATAATAAAATCACAAAATCATGAGAGAAATTTGCGCAAGATAGAACATTAAACAGAGGGAGACGGGGATGTTGAAGCACTAATAAAACAAGGTATTCTGGATATTAGAGGGAAAATGATAGGGGGAAAATGACGCGGAATATTAATAAAAAGAGAACTTTAATTAATAAATCTTAACTAGATGGAATCAACCGGCTACATTACAAAGAGACTCGAAAAATTCGTAAATTTAACACACAATTCGCTACAACGGCTAAATCGCAAAGCAGACCAGTTGATGAAAATCCAAGACGAGATGAGCTTGAATCCAAGACCGCAAGCTGAGGAAACATGTGTAATGATGAAAATAGCAACACCTAATGCAGATTTGACCACTAAAAGAGTTTATCAAATTCAAAATTTACGATTAGATGATGCCAAATTCAACATCAAATGGCAGGAGATAATGATAAAAATGGAAACGATCGAAGAAGAAATTAAAGAAACAATCGAACATCAAGTTAAAGATTTCAGAAAATGCTTCATATGCAGAATCAATGAGATACGAGTAATGACGATCCCATGTGGTCATTTATGTTACTGCGAAAATTGCGCAGAGAAAATTAAACGATGCAAAGTGTGCGATACGAATGTTAGAGAGAAAATTGTAATATACCTCCCGTAAGGAGATGTTGTCAAATAAATTTCTTTTGAATGAATATGAAGTGATAAAATTATTAAATTATACTAAAAATCCAGTATAGCAACCGAAAGGTATAAAACATACGATGAACATAGACATATAAAAGACACAACATACGTTAAATAAATAGACAAGCAACACAGCAATTAGAACTAAAATCAAAATCGAATGCAGGACTGATCATAGTCGTATGGATAAGCTGATCGAATAAGATCAGTACGATTTTTACTTCCAATTTTCTTTTCTTCCTGTTTCATTATTTTGGCATAGAGAGATACGATAATGAGG
Organism: Schmidtea polychroa; assembly: GCA_959609185.1. Classification (NCBI taxonomy): domain Eukaryota; kingdom Metazoa; phylum Platyhelminthes; order Tricladida; family Dugesiidae; genus Schmidtea; species Schmidtea polychroa. Next base: position 8,677 of record CAUHTR010003929.1, on the reverse strand, counting down.
GGATGACAAGTGAATCGTCCTTACGACACTTGCCCGGATGGGGAAATCCTGATCACCTGACGAGAAAATGTAGTAGGATCCATCGCAAATGTTGGGGAGTTTCTGTCGAGTGACTGATCACCACTTAGGGGAAATGAACCAACGCGATTATTATATTTTTTTTTGTCTGGGAGACTGGGGTTGACTAGAAGGGTGAATAAAAATAGAAAAATAAAATAAAAATTGAAAAACGCGCGCTAAATGTTAAAAAAATCTTTTAATCCGAGAGCAGCTGCGGATTTGAAGAAACCGTTTTTGGACTTCAAATCAGATGAGGAATAATGATTTTTCCCTAGCGAGTGATGAGGCACCCGAGTACAGCGGCTAACCACCGGACTGTAGTATCCAGGAGATTATCAGCCAAGGGACTGATGATGCTGGATCACCCAATACAAAAACCCGGATACCCACACCGAGTATTGGGCGCATTTTTTTTGGATTGGCTAGCGGGACTTGATACAAAAACCCGGAATGGTAACGGGCGAGAGAGACCTAGTTACCCACACCGAGTATCAAGGAGCCCAGTGAAACGGTTGTGAGATGCGGGTCAACCGGTAAAGGACTCGTACTCAACAGGCAACCAAGATTGGACCAGTTGTGAGGCGGAGGACCGAAAGCCAACTGCATATCCAATTTCCTTTTATCTTCACTAGTCGGGAGATCTGGTTCATCACTTTTGAGAATCACGATCGAGGCGATTAGGCATTTCCGTGTTTTTTAAATCCTGACAGATAGGATGTTTTTTCTTCGTGAATATTGCTAGCAGGGGTCGGTACAAAACCTGGATGCCCACACCGAGTACCGATAGGCCCAGTGAAACGGCGATGAGATTAGAGTTACCGGTGTTAGACTCTTTTCAATAAGCGGCCAAGAATTGAGCCAGTTGTGAGGCCTCAGCGGATTAGGAATTTGAGTAGGAGGAGCCTTGAATTTTTAATTAGCCCGAAAGTCAACTGTCAACTCAATTTAATCGCGGTAAGGACGATAGTAGGTGTAAAAACCGAAGGCGTCTGGGGGTTGAAGAAACCTCATTTAGGGCATTTGAAACCGGTCAGGGACCGAAGACCGCGAATACGGCGTAACGGTGTAAAAACCCAGGCGTCTAGGAGTCGTAAAGATTTCAATTATGATTAAACCGGCCGGAAGCCGATGCCGACGCGGAGGTCTAACAAACCAAAGCGTTGATGGATAATAGTAGATTATATGGCGTAATGGTGTAAAAGCCCAGGCGTCTAGGAGTCGTAAAAGACTTCATGAGATTAAAATGAGTTGATTAAACCGGCCAGGGAGCCGATGGTAATTGAGCGAAATGATTTAAATGAAATAAGTGAATTGAGTAAACCGGCCATAGAGCCGATGGTAAATAAAGATAGAGGTAGAGGTCGCGCGAACCAAAGCATCGAGGATTAAATATGAAGTGATTAAATTGAAATAGATTAAGTGCGACAAATATATAATGAGTAAAGGAAAATTATGATAAAGCGCCGGCGCAAGTGAAAATGAAACCAGTTTTTGGATGGGGAAAAAGCGAACGAATAGATATTAGCTGAGTTTTTGAATTTTATTTATATGATTAATGATATGTTTCTTTTGATATTTATATAATTGATATTATATTTATTTGATGATTATAAAAGGGATAGATAATTGATACGACTATATAGATAATTGATACGAGTTATAGATAATTTAAAATCGACTTAAAATCAAAATGGGGTGAATAGCGAAAAGTGTAGGAAAGTTAGGAAATTCGAAGCGAAGGAATAATAAAATAAAGGGAAAATGGAAAGTTAATGAAGGGCTTAATAAAGAGAATTTATGATATGTACTAGAGGTGTTAATTATTTTAGAATAAAGCAAACAATTCAGAAAGAAATCAAAGAAATCAAGAAAGCAATAGAAATCGAGAGATATAGAGAAATCAATCAAAAGCGAAGAATCAAAGAAATTAATAAAACCAAATCCAAGAGGAATTAGAGAATCGTAAAGATTAAAGCAAGACAATAATTAGAAAACATCAAGCTCAATCGACGAAGTAGGAATTTATCAAAGGATATTAAAAGGAGGAAAAAATTGATAGCATAGCTAGCCGAACTAGACGAAAAAGTAAAGGAAACCTCAGTTTATTGGAAAAGGAAGAGATACAAAGAGCCAAGAAAAACAGAAAACTACACAAGAAACCAGCATCAGTAGAAACAGTATTTGAATCGGACAGTTTAACTAACGAATTCGAGAACAGCGACGATTTTAAACGAACCGAACTAGATCCGATAAGCGACACCGAATCAACAGACGAGGAAGGAAATAGTTCAGAGTCAACCAATATAACAATCTTGTGTCAAGAAATAATGGCAGACGAGACTCCAAATGGAACAGGGGTAACGGATCCACCAGAAACAAGTAATGTTCACTTCAATATTGGAGAATTCAGAGAGAAATTTCGAGGAGAGCCATTCGATGGAAATATAAACCAGCTAGAAACGTTTATAAAAGAATTCGAGGTGTACATTACGATATGTCACTGGCCAGACATAGTCGTACGAGAACGAATACCCCTATATCTAAAGGGAAGCGCCCAAGATGTATATTTAGAGGCAAAATGTGATGCAGCAAAGTTGAGAACGTGGAAAGAGATCAAGGAGTTTTTAATAAAAACATTCGGTACCGAAAAAGAGGGAAATCGAAAAATGTTAGACTTTCTGCATCGAAAGCAGAAATATAACGAATCCAACGCACTGTACGCATGCGAATTGAGACGATTAGCACGAGAAGCCTTCGATTCAGATCAACCAGTTCCGGAAGACAAGATAATAGCCGTATTCGTAGATGGCATGAAACGAGAGGATATACGAGCAACCTTGGGATGTCGAGCACCAGAGACGCTGGAAGAAGCACTAAAAATAGCCAACAAATGTGAAACTTACCTAACACCAATACAAGTAGCAGCAATGACAGCAGCTCCAGCAGCTCCAGCAACAACAGCAACAACCACAAACAACCAAGTCAATAATGCAAATCCAGTAATGAATCAGTTCATCCCAGGATCGCAACAGTTGTTCAAAACTCCACAAACAAGAAACCAAAACAATGGAGGTAATATTCAAAATTTTACTAATAATTTCAGGAACAACGACATTAACAATCGAACGTGCAACATATGCCAACGATCAGGGCATTGGAGCAATGAATGTTATAGAGCAAGGATGTGTCAAAAGTGTGGGAGAAGAGGCCACACGGAAAATGTCTGCAGAGGACCCATGATGTCTATGGGCAGAGGAGGAACCAGAACCTGCTACAATTGTAATCAGCCTGGACACATGGCAAGAGAATGCACAATGAGAGCCAAACCAAATCAACCAGGATCAAACAATCCAGTTCAGAACACACAAATCAACCTCATGCAGGAAATCGAACAATTAAAAGATATGATCCAGCGAATACCGACTAATAATCAACAACAACGAATCAACATGATGCAGAGCACTGAGGAAATCCGGAACCAACCAAGTAAGCAACAACAAGATCAACAACGAATCGAATGGCAAAGATTGCAAAACGAGGAAGCCAGAGAAATTCAAAAAAGATGGAAACAACGGGAAGCGTATCCCGGAAGAATAAATATGATGAGATTAACAAATAAAGAGGAACCGCACACTGCGGAGCAGTGTGTTAACAACGAAGGGAGTGATCTGATAAGAAACGAGGAGATAAAAACGACAAAAGAAAATGAGATTGATCCACAGACAGAATTGAGCAGTGAAGAGAAAATACAATTGATTAAAGAATTTACCAAAGAGGAGAAAGAAAGGAGACAAAAGGGAGATGAAAGCAAAGACGAACCAAAAAGCAATGAGATAGTTACAAAAAATCGAATTCAGAGGGTACTACTACAAAAAATCGAAGATAGAATCAAAAACGAAAACCCTACATTAACTGAGGGGCAAATAAAAGAAAAAGTGAAAGAACATTGGTTCAGGAAAAATGAGTGGTTTGAAAAGAAAGAACCACATACCAAAGCTAAAATAAACATGTTGAGACAAATGCGAAGCGACCAGACGGATCAGGAAGACGAGAAAAGTGAGGTGAGCAGCCTGGGAGGCGAATTATTTCAGTCAAGTGAGGAAAACAACGAACCGAAAACACCTCCAAACAGTGAAACACCTCAAAGTAGTGATGAGAGTGAAAATGATGACATGAAATCAATGATAGAAAAAGATGATGAGGAGATATTCGAGGAAATTTTCGACACAGTAGCAGAAATAGAGCGAAACGAGAGCTACATCAACGAGCTAACATACAGAAAATGCTTAAAACTTATAACTCAAGTATACCAGTGTGAAGGAGGTATAATAACGGCAGTATGGAAAGATTTAGCAACAAAATATAAAGAGAAACTAAAGGAAGCAGACCCAGATCAATATCAAGTTAGTATTCAACACCCTGAGATTCGGATACAGACTATTGAATTAAAAGGAACAAATACCGATGAACTGTACAACTGGATACAGGAAAAAATGGGAACGAGCCATAAAAATAAACAATTATATGTCGATGGGTACAAAGTTAAAATGGGCATACATTTGGTGGATGCGATGATATGGCCAAACGAAACTAATATCTTAACCTTAGAAAAAACCAGAGATGACGAATCAGTAGCAGAAATGTTCAAGAAAATCCAACAAGTGTTTAACAATGAAGTGGAACCAGAATTGGAAAAGATCGAACGGAAAATAATGAAAGAAAATCAAATAATCTTAGTCAAACAAGCTATCGATCAGGCGAGGAAATATATTAATAGATTAAGAGAAAGATGGCCACAACTAATGAAACAATTTGTCAAAGACGTACGAGACACGGAAATTATGAGATTCGAAGATAAACGAGCAACAGAATTGATATCAAAATACGGAGAATACGAGAGAACTAAATGCGAGCAAGAAACGATAAAAATAAAGGTGAAGTTGCCAAATGAAGAGAAACAAATAATAGAAGTTAATCCCGATTGCCAAGTTGACGAGTTAGTGCAAATTATAGATCAAGAGATCATCCAGAAAGCTCGAGAAAATAGTGAGGATGGAATGATCGAAGATGTGATAATAATGTATAATCGGCACATGTTAGAAAGAGGAGACAGAACTGTAATTTACGAACTAGGAATCTGGGAAGATGGAGCCGTCATTAATATAATCGCGATGGATGAACCATCTGGTGGGCACAAAAACGCTACCAAAACCGATCAACAAATCAAGAGATTCCAATGGGGAATGAGAGCCAAGATGGATCGAATAATAGACATTTATAACCATTGGCTAAAGGATGATAAACTAAAACTAGCGGCCTTCAATGACGAAGATTGCAAACTGATACCATGGAAAAAAGTATGGATCGAAAGTGAAGCTCGATGGGATTGGGAACAGCAAAAGTTAGAACCAAATTGGATAAATAATATACCAGAAGAAATCGCAGCAGTATGGGTAAGAGAGGAACCGTTCGATACTTACCAGGATATACTGCCACAAGAATTCCCAAATGAGTTACAACCAGGAGAAGATGAGGAGATACGAGGACCAGTAAGGTTAGCACCATTCACGTGGAAAATTGAGAATTGGATGGAAAAGATAAAATCAGCAAAGGAAGAGAAAATCACACGATTAGTAAGTCCACCGTTCTACTCCGGATTAGGTGAGTACAAGATGAAATTGCGAATATACCCGAACGGAGACGGGGTAGGCAAAGGAAGTTATGTGTCGGCATTCTTCATCATCTGCAAAGGAAATTATGACGACAAGATACCATGGCCGTTTAGCAGAAAAGTGACGATAGCAATCGAGCCATTGAAAGATAGCCTTAACGTACATAAAGAAACAATGAAACCAGACCCAAGAAGCACCTGCTATCAACGACCAACAACATTAGAAAATATCGCTTCTGGGACATCTAAATTGATACGTCTAAGCTACCTTGAGAATGAGCAGTCAATATTTGTGAAAGACAATGCCATTCAGATCAGAGTGGAGGTAGAAACAGAAAAAGACCAACGATTGAACATACCGGAAAACCAACCGAGAATCTGTATGATGAGGGGAAGGGTGCCTGAGTCCGGACATCTAGCAATAGACGCCGACGCAGATGAGGAGGAAGCAGCAACATTGCTAGAAGCACAAAAATGTAAGGGGTTGATGGAGATATTACAAAACGGTGCGAAAAATCGTCGACGAGCGGTGGTAGAACTAGCATAATGGATAGCCGAATCATGGAAAAGGATTCAAAACCTATGAAAAATCGTGAAAGCTATTGAGGAATATCGACGGGTATACGTGTGGTACCCTGAACAATTCGGTGAAATCATCCGGAAATGGAAACAACAAGAATGGGCCGAAAACTCACCCGAGAAGTACCAACTAAAAATATTCTTGCCAGATTTTGAACCAATGGAAAAGGAATTCTACACGACAGCTAAGGTCAGAGAAGTTAAAAAGAGAATACCTTACGAACTCCCATTCCACTTACAACATGAAGGACGATCATTGGACGACGATATCGAAATTGGTGTGACACCACTCAAGGAGAAATCGTGAACAGACTAACGGTGAGTAAAATTGCAGGTAGAGAATTAAGGAGAAGGGAGATAAAGCAAAAATCATCTACCCAACAACCAGGAAGTTTGGACACACCAGAAGTTCCAAATGCAGTTAGTGAAGTGACGATCGAAACAACGGGAGAAGACGAAATACTAGACGAATTACAAGAGATAGTAGAAGCAGGCGAGATTATGAGAGCGTCGCAATCTGGAGATCTATTTATCGACGAAGGTGAACCGACAACGGATGATCTAGATGGATTTGTATGCGCGCAAAGGCAACCAGTAGAAACGACAGAAGCCGAGACGGATTTCGACAATGTAGAAAGGGGTGCCAATAAAGAGGTAACCACAACCGATGAATGGAGCAACTGGAGAGTAGATCCAGGAGCAACCACTTCAAAGGATACAACTTACAACCCGCCAAAACGGAAAGAAACGGGAACAGCTATGGATCGACGAACAAGAGGAAGACCAAGAACAGATAAAGCAGAGGTAGAACCAAAATCCAAAATTCAAGCACAAATGGAACAGGTGAAAACTAAAATGGATAAACTAAGTGCATTAGTGAAACAAGTCAAAGTGAAAACAAACGTCCGAGAACAAGGGACACGATGGATAAATGACTTATTAGCTAACATGTTAGCGTTAGCAAATCCAGAGGTGAAAAGAGTAATGAGGAAGGATAATATTCCGACCGAAGCCAAACAATTATGGGCGGTATTGAAACCGATAATAATGAAAATCATGGATAATAAAATTCGATTAACGTTAAAAGATCACGTGGAACTCAGGTTAATTGTGGAACATCTATTAAGCAGATCAGAGGACCAGAATCGATTTTTAGTGGGATTAGCGTATTTAGTATATAACGTTATTGGTCAATACAAAAAACGAATGCCAAAATATAACGCAACGGGTTATGAATTCACCATAACAGAAATAATCAAACGATCAATAGAACCATATATACTTGAACAAGGGGGATGGAGAAACTTCATCGAATCAACTGGGAAGAAAGATCAAACGGAAATGATGCAAGCAAAGTTACGCGATTTGCTAACTGAATTCGAAGGAACAATCAATATGAACGACCCAAGAGCAAGCCGAAAGGGAATGAATGCCATAATAACCACGATATTAATATGGATGATGTGTATCAAAGGAACGGAGTCATTTGCAGTATACGACTGCGACAACATAAAAATCCATGAGAAATATTCATTAAAGGATAAGGAAGACTGTAAAGCGGCAAACCCAAGAAAACTACAAACAGTCATGGCATCAGTCTCATATAACGTATACCAAGAAGCAGATTTCATCAAAACCATGGTCCAAGAGTGTACGGTAACCAGAAAGATATTCGCGCATCACTGCGGTACATCCTCACACTCAACAATCATAGAACCGGGATTGGAATCGACAGTAATATTACTATCAAGAGAGGAATGCGAAGAAGGATTCCGATCGGGGAGAATCCACTTAAGGCAAGGGATTGAAATTGCTGCAGAAGCAGGAAAAATAAAAACGACTCGCGTATATATGGCAGGCAGAATAACCAAAGGGGACGGAACATGTGAGACGGGAACATACACCCTGAACGGACAGCTGGTTAGTGGAGTGGTCGTAATAGAAAGCTACGAAGCTAAATTAGAAAGGTATCAAGGCTATTTCGACCCTGACACGCAAGCGATGAAGAAATACCCAAGCTGCCTCGCATCAGATCGATCATGTTCAACCGGAATGTCAACTCTAGTATATCATGCAGATCAGAAAGTATGTCGACTAATGTTACTCAAAACAGCAATATTCGAAGAGATCCAGGGGAAAGTGTACAGTGAACCAAAAGGGGAAGCAGAAAAACGAGCCATGGAAGAGTTGAGAGCAAGGAAAGGATTCAGAGAAGACGTAATAACATCGAAATTAGAATCGGAAGTAACCCCCACAGCGATAATCTCCAAAGACGATGGAATCGGAATGAGGTTCATAAAGAACAAGATGGTGAGTAAATGCGATGAGATGGTGATCAGCACCAATTATAAAGGAATCTACTTGTCG
>CAUHTR010003928.1:0-41379 GCA_959609185.1 Schmidtea polychroa | reverse complement strand
NGCTTTAAAAAATTATAAACCAACAAGGTATAATGTTATAAAATATAAAATCACAATAAAAGCAAAATACTGGAGAGCCCAAAGCCAAGAAGATACAATTCCTTTAGATGTTGAAATCCCAATGCCTTTTAAATATTTATTTTCAACTAGAGGATTTAATAAAAGCATCAAAGAAATAATTCAAGCAGTCGAAGCAAAACAAGAAGAGATTGAAAATGAATTAGGAGATTCAAACTTAGTATTTCATTCCTTCCAATCTTTAGTGATTGATTATTGGAGGGGATTACCACCTAAACCTAAATCCTATATTCCTACACCCTTTAAATCTAAAAATGTTATAAATGTACAGAATAAGGATAATAAATGTTTCATGTGGTCAATACTTGCACATTTACATCCTCAAGCTGAAAACCCCCAAAGAGTTTCAAAATACAAAGAATATGAAAATGAATTAATATTCCCCAATGGATTCACACATCCAATGAAACTAGAAGACATTCCAGAATTTGAAAAACTAAATAATCTTAAACTTAATATTTATGAACATGTTAAAGGATGGGGACGTGGATGCAGAGATATTATTCCAATTTATATTTCTGATTATGAAATACAAGGCTATGAAGTACAAGAAGGCGATAGCACGAGGGAGATATATCTTTTAATCTTGGAACATGAAAATAAACATTATATTTTAATAAAAAACTTTCAAGCTTTTACATCACCAGAGAATCCAACTTGTGGAGGAGGAACATGTAAAAGATGTCTTCATTATTCAACAACTAAAAACTCTATGATTAAGCATGCAAGATTTTGTGAAAAGGATTCCCCAGCTTTAATTAGAATGCCTACAGACCCCAGGATGTATTTTAAAAACTTTTCAAATTTATTACAAACATTAGGAGTAATTTACGGAGACTTTGAATCTATAAATCGTAAACAAGATCTAGTCAACCAATATTTAAAAATAATAGAAAAATATAAACTCATGGATTCATGGAAAGCCTCTAAACAGAAGGAGAAACCAACAAGGTTGAAGGCCTTTCTAAGAAAAAATAATAAACCTAATAGTGTTAAAAAAACTAAACAATTACCATCTGCTTATAAATTATTATTTAAAAGTAATTATCCTGAACTCATAGAATCTAGAGAATATGCATTTCAAGGAACTTCAGAAGATGTCTTGGATCATTTTACTACAAGTATAAATGATCTAGAACATGAAATATTTAAAGCATTAAAAACAAAGTATCCTCAAAATATTTCAGATCAACAATTAGAAGAATATAAAAATACTTTCAACTGCTGGATGTGTAAACAAGAGATCAATACAGATGATAAGGTTATAGATCACGATCATTTAAAAAGTGAAAATAATTATCGAGGAGCAGCCCATAGAGATTGCAATCTTAATTGTCATACTCCTAAATTTGTACCAGTTATATTTCATAATCTTTTTGGTTATGACGTACATCTATTTATAAAGCATCTAGCAGAAAATGCTAAAAACTCTTTCAAAGTTATAGGACTTACAAAGGAAAAATATAAATCAGTTGAATATGGAAAATTAAAATTTATAGATTCCTTAAACTTCCTACAAATGTCTTTAGATGGCATAGCAAAAACATTGAAGCCAGAAGATTTTAAAATCACTCGAGAGTTCTTGGTAAAAAATAATATACCAGCAGAAGAATACTCGACTTGTTTAGCAAAAGGAATATATCCCTATGACTACGTTGATTCATTTGAAAAATATAAGGAAACAAAATTACCAGAGAAAGAGCACTTCTATTCACTACTTTCAAAATCTGGGATTACAGATCAAGAATATTCCCGAGCAAATAAAATGTTTCACCTGTTTGACTGTAAAACTTTAGGAGAATATACAAGTATGTACTTATCCCTAGATGTTTATATTCTAGCAGATTGCTTTGAAGAATTTACAAAGTCTTTTGTTCTTAAACCTTATAATTATATAACAGCTCCTTCTTTAGCTTGGGATACTATGTTATATACCATTTGGACTTCAGATCTTCCTGAATCTGATAAAATTATAGATCTTTTAACCGACCAAGACATGTTTAATTTAATTAAAACAAACATTAGAGGAGGAGTATCCTCAGTAATGGGGAATAGAGAAATAAAAGCTAGAAATGCAATAACTACTAGCCGAAGAATCTCTAAACACCCTGATCCATATATAAAACTTAACAATGAGGAACTAAAAAAAGTATTAGAAGGAATGAAAAATCCTCTATTTATACTTTATATAGATGCAACAGCTTTATATTCAGGAATTATGACTCAATATTTACCAATGAGTGACTTTCGTGAGATATACTCCTCAGTATTGGATCCCTCAGTATTGGATTCCTCAGTATTGGATTCCTCAGTATTGGATCCCTCAGTATTGGATTCCTCTGAAGAAGAATATTTAAAGACTCTTATGAATGAAATACGTTCAACTCCTAAAGATTCTCCAATAGGATACTTTGTAGAATGTGACCTCGACTACCCAGATGATATAAAATCAGGAACAAGACATTTCCCTTTAGCCCCTATAAGAAGAAAGATTAATGTCCAAGAACTTTCATCCTGGCAAATCTCACAAGATAAACCTCCAACAACAAAACTTCTTTGTGATCAAACAGATCGAACTTATTATCTTTGTCACTATAGACTCCTACAGTTTTATCTTTCACAAGGAATGAAATTAAAAAAAGTTCATACTGTTATAAGATTTAAACAAGCAGCATTCATGAAGCCCTTTATAGAGGAGAACATTCGTTGTAGAAACATTGCAAAAAGAGAAGGTAACCTTTTAAAAGACAATAATTATAAACTTTTAAACAATTCAGTCTTTGGCAAGACAATGGAGAATGTGGACAAGTATACTAATATTGAACTCTTGACAAATAGTGAAAAAGATATAGCCCGTTATAATCGTATGCTAGGAAAGCCTACATTTAAAAACGCACAAGTATTTTCTGAAAGTCTTACTGCAATAGAACTACAGAATTTTGAGAAAACATATAATAAACCAATATTTATAGGCTTTGCAATTTAGAACTTTCAAAATTACAAATGTATGAAACATATTATAACATCTTAGAACCCATATATGGTCCTAATATAGCAATGCATGCAATGGATACAGATTCAATGTTTTTAACAATAAGAACTGAGGATTTAGAAAGTGACATCTCCGAGAATCCTATACTTTCAAATTTAATAAATTCATCTGGAGAATTATTTTCGTTTAAAGATGAAAAACCTTTTACTCCTATAGAAAATGGAATATTTATTCGTGCTAAACAATATTCATACGAAACATTTACAAAACCTAAATTTGAAGAGCATACATTTATATTTAAAACCCCAGATACAGAAGAAAGCATTACACATAGATATCCTATATTCCCTGATGGACCAGAGGGCCAAGCCGAGAAACCTGTAAAGGATAACAGATGTAAAGGAATTCAGAGATGTGTAGCCAGGAAACTTTCTCATCAAGATTATAAAGACACATTGAATCCAGGTCATAAAGATAAAATTGATGAAGTACATCAACTTAAAAGTGAAAAGCATGATATTTACTTGATAGAATCCCAAAAAGTATCATTATCAAATCATGATGACAAAAGATTCATACTAAGTGATTTAAAGACAACTCTTCCTATAGGAAATAATTTAATACCGATAATAAAAAATCTTGCTAGTTTGAATAAGTTATATGATACAAAGATTACTGATCTTGATATTTATAATGTTGAAATCATTTATCCTGAGAGAATTGAGAAACCTTTATATTCTCAAGTTTTTAATCCTATATGTTTAGAACTTAAATATTTTAATACTAATCCTGAATATATAAAAGGTCTAAGTGATAAAGAATTTAAAGATCATAAGGAGGTTCTAAAAACTAATTTCGAAAAGTTAACATCAGATTCTATCAAATGATTTTTTTCTTTTAAAAATGTCAACAATTAATTTAAGAGTGACAACATCAACCTTTTGAAGGGCAATAAATTTTTTTATGTATGATTCTTTAGCCACTTCTCTCGTTTAATTTTTTTAGAATATTCATTAGTTATAACATTAGCACTTTTTAATCTATTAATATTATTTTTAATATCTTGTATTATTTGATTTGATTTCATTATTTCATCATCAGTTAAGATTCCATCTTCCAAAGCTTTTAATTGAAATAAAAATAATTTAGAGATTCCTAATTCTATTGATAAACAAACTTCACGATATAAACTTTTCTTTTTAGAAGTATAAGATAATGAAACTATTTCAGTCAAGAAACCATCAGCTACAGAAATACTTCCAAGTATTACAGGTGCTATTGTTAAAACTGGTAAAGTTATAGGTAAAATAACTGTTAATATTGCAGATGTAAATCCTAAAGAATAACCTATAATTTTTAAAACTGTATTCCCTTTATTCCATCTATTTTTAACCTTTTTATAATGCTTTAATAAATCTTGTAAATGTAAGGTTTCTGATTTAAATTCTTTTACTCTCATAATTTCAAGTTCTGTGGGAGCCGAGGCCTTGGAACCTTTGTGACCTTCGGAATAATATCCTGATGATCTCAATTCTGGAGGGACCTCTGGGTAAATTTTTTCTTCTCTTACTTCTTCCATCTTTTGGACTTTGTCCATTTTAATAATTAAAAAAATAAGACTTTATTCTTCTGAGCACCATCTGGTACCAATACTCGGATATCAAAAGAAACTCTTGTTGAGAGAATATCTTTATACAACTCCATCAATGCTTTACGAACTTCATCAACATCAACCTTTTTTTCATAAAATATTAAATCTATATAATCCACAAGTGTGCTTTTAAAAATAATATTCTTACTTTTAACTTTATGTAGTCCATGTGAATGAGTATTAACATACCAATCTCCGTGTGGTAAATCATAACTAGTCATTATAACATCACCCTTTTCAAGCTTACTATTATAATCACATTTCACAAACCATTTCATTCTTTCATTATCATCATCAAACAAAAAGAAATAAGGATCAATAATCTTTACAACCATAAAACACCCCATTCTTTACTGTTTGTTGTTATTAAACTTGGTTCTATAAAATGTTTATATGTATGGGGTAATAATGTTTTATTCTGTTCTAATTCAGCAGCTCTTTTTCTAATATTATGTGTGGTGTTAATGTGTGTTCCATGAGACTCTAAATTTGAAATTCTTTTATTAAATGATGTAATCATCTCATTTATTATATTATATATTGTATTAAATTTAGTATTCATAATTTGTTTATCTTTAGAATTTAATATGCTAGTATTTAACTTTACAACTTGTTCAGTTAACAGACTTTGTAACTTGTCAAATTTATCATTAAATCGTTGTTCGATATTATTAAGCTTTGATTCCATTGAATCCATTTTTGTTGTTAATGAACTTTAAATTCTTGTTGTTGTTAAATCAGTATAATTTTTAACACCATCAACATATTTCTTATTAACTGCATCAGCTTCATCAGTTGGAAAAGATAATTCTTTTATCTTGTGTCCATTTAAAATTAAATCACCCTTCATTGAATCACCTCTTTCATTAATATATTTATTTTCTGTTAAAGTTAATATTTCTTCTGTATTAAACCCTGTTTTTATTGTTCCACCACCTCTATTACATGGAATATAAGAACTCATTTATTAATAATTTAAAATGACTCCTCATATGCCCTCTCAAACCTGTTTCAAATGTAAATACATTGAAATCTCTTCTCCATTAAAATCAATCAATTCTCCTTCTTGATTAAGAATTTTAAAATTAATATCCATTATATATTTTCTACATAAAGGTAAATAATTTGGAGGATTCATTCTTTCAACTATTTTATATACCATAGGAACTGTGTTTGAGGGAAAGGAATATAAAACATTTGTTTGTTTACCATTATTATAAGAACCAGTTATACAATCGCAATGAATATTTATTGTGTTTGTATTTATTATTTTTATAATATTTTCTGATGTTATATTCTCAACTTTAGGTATGTTATAATGACTCTGTGTAAATCCTAAAATTGTTCTAAAGAAACTATTATTTTAAAACCTAATTCCTATATTCTTTAAAGTCATTATACATTTTGAAGTTGGTAAATCTATTTTAATTTCAATAGCTCCATTTGTTTTTTTAGAAAGTATATTATTTAAATCTTTTATCTCATAAGCCCCGGGTTCTATTATTATTATAATGTTATCCTCGAATTTTGGGGGGCTTACATAACTAAATGTGTTATTATCTTTAGTTATATTAAAAATAGTATTATAAGCACAAAACCATAATAGTCCTAATTCATAATTTAAATTTGATCTAATTTAATTGAATCTTGAAAGTTTATAGTAAAGTCTGATTCTTTTGAATTTATAGATAAAGTTCTTGAATATTTATCTGACATTATGTTTACCATTTTTTTTAAATTATCTTCCGGAAGGTTGCGAAGCTCCATTTTCATAGTATAGATTTTAAATCATTATAAATTTCTTGGATTAAGGAAGTGAAACCTTCTCCTTTGGATTTATTCAATCTATACAAAACATATAAGCTTAAAATACCACATATTTTAGTATTATTAGGTTGAACTTGTAAAGAATTAAAAGTGTAGTCCGAGAGATAGTCTTTAACTTCTTTAGTGGGTTTAATCCCAAAAGAATCAAAGTATATAGATTTATTATATATACAAACCCAATGAGATCCTTTTTCATTTGAATTTTGATAATTTATAATGATATTCTTTGGAGTGTCTTCTTTCAGACTCGACAATTCATCATTCATTAATATTTTTATTTTTAAATTTAAATAATCTGCATAATCTTTTAAATCAAAATTTGTTTTTGTATTTATTCCAAATGTTTTTAAAAAATCTAATATTGAAGGAGTCATTTTATATTTTATAACTTCGTATTTATAACTTCGTATACTTATTAAATTTATCTTTTGAAATTATTCCTTGTTTTAATAATTCTTTAGAAATCTTTAAAATATCAGAATCTAAATTATTATGTCCTGCTTTTTTAGCTGCTAATAGTTTTCTTAATTCAATAAAAAGATTGATTGGGTTTATCTCCTTACCCTTTCCCTGGCCCTCTCCTTCTGTGACAATATAACCCCTTTCATTTTTATTTAAATATTTCTTTAAATCTTGAATATGATTTGCTTTAGCACTACCATGTACTAATTCTATTAAATTTAAATATTTTTTAATTTCTAGAAGATCAACATTCTCTGAGGGATATCCACAAACTAATCCATAAAAATCATCTGTAAATTCAAAATCTAGGTGTTTAGTATTATAAACATTTTGTGAATGAATACGTGATTTATTTTCTGAATTTAAATATAACAGAAAGTCATGTTTATTAATTGTTATTATTTGATATCCTTCAACATTAATATTAAATGTAGGTTTAATTGTTTTACTTAAACTCACATTAATTTTAGGATCAAGTATAAGAGGTTTTATATTTAAATCTTCCAACCATGGTAATTCTTTTAAATCTTGTTTATCTTCCAACTCTTTAAATTTTAAAACTTCTAACTCTTTTATGGCTTTAATTGTTGGTCCTTGTTGTTGTTGGATTACCTCATTTAATATTATAGATTCAGCGTGTTGAGTTGTATCTTTTTTATTATATTTATCTTGTTCTGATTGTAATTTTTTTAAAAGTGCTAATCTTTCTTCATATACCATTTTAATGGTATTAAAAATGGTATCATTTTGGTAAAGGATCCGTTGGAAAGGGTTTCAAGTATAAACCTTTGCCCTGGCCCTTCCCATTTTTAATTTTACAAAGACATCCATTTTTTAAAGATTTACATATTTTTTTTAAATCATCTTTATCTTTTGAAGATAAAGATTCAGATGTAGAAATTTGATTTTTTAAAAAATCATTTAAACCACGACCTTTATAAGGATCAAGATAAAGACCTTTCCCTCCCTTCATTTTCTCGATTTCAGTTTGTAGTTTTTCTTTTTCTAGGTCTGTCTTTTGAGATTCTTTAGCTTTTTGAACTGTAGTTGCAATTCCTCCAGCTATTCCAGCAGCACCTGATAGTCCGGCAATGATTGCAGGTATTAAAGCCGCCAGAGGAAGAATGCCTCCGGATTTAGTCGAAGACTCCATCTTCTCTTTAACTTGTTCTTTTACATGTTTTCCAATAAAATATTTTTTACCAGAGATTACTACTGATTTATTTTTATTTGAATTTATTAATTCTTGCAAAGATTCCTCTGTAGGGTTTTGTGTTGTCATTTTATAATAAATAAAAATGGATACTTGGAAACCAATTTTAAATAGACATAAATCTAAATTTAATAATAAAGTATTTCCTGATAATTTTAGATGCTTAATTATTGGATCTTCTGGATGTGGAAAGAATGTTCTTCTTATGAGAATGTTATTAGAAGATGGTTTTTTGGATTATAATAATTTAATCTTTTATTCTACAACCATTAACCAACCGGAATTACAACTTTTGAAATGTGGATTTGAAAATAAATTAACTAAAAAAGCTATAATTGATATTTTTAAAAATCAACATACATATCCCGAAGAGGTTTTTCATCCTTGTGATATGGTTGATTGGTACAAGGAAAAGATTTTAGAATCAGATATTAGTAATAAAAATGATTATATAGGGGATGGAATCCAGATCTTATTCTCTAATAAACCTGAAGATGTTTACATTGTGATTTACTTCCTAAAGATAAAAAGAATCTAGTTATATTTGATGATGTTGTTAATATGAAAATCAAGAGATTCAAAAGAGTTACTTTACACGAGGTCGACATAATAATTGTAATGTTATTTATATATCTCAAACATATTATGCTTTAGATAAAAACTCTATAAGAAATAATTCTAATTGTTTTATATTTTTTAAATTAGACAAGCGTGATAAGAATATGATTTATAATGACTTATTTTCAAATGTTGAACCTGATAAGAATATGTTTGATATGTTTGTTGATAATCATTGGAAAGAAAAATATAATTATATTTATTTGGATAGAGAAGAAGCTGAAATATGGAAAAGTTTGTTTTAGGGCTTGTCGACTTAAAAATCTGTTTTCTGTAGTTCATTATTATAAAATCTACCTAATATTTTTTCATTATTTAAATCGATGATACCATATGTTATTGGAGTTGTATGATGTATTTTATTTATAATAAAAATTTCATTTGTCCATTTTGCTGTGAATCCTTTTTCAAATTTATTTTTATATTTAAATATTCTTACTCGGTCACCAATTTTAAACTTTGGTTTTATAGGGGTTGTATCAACAATAACATCATTTTCAATATTTACCACTTTAATGGTTTCAGGCTTCATGGAAGCATTTAAAGGTGTTGATTTTATAGAACTATGTACATCATTATTATATTCATTTACAATCTTTTGTAACAATTCATTGTTCCATTTTTGTTTTCCAATAGCAGTAAAATATTTCCACATTTTATTTTTTAATGTTCTATTTAATCTTTCAACCACAACTGCTTTTCCTTCGTTTTCTGTTGAATATAATTTAATATCATTTTCATTTAAAAACTTTGTAAAAACTTTGTTATAAAATTCTGTTCCTTTATCACACCATAAATATTTTGGAATTCTTTGATGTTGTTCAAATATATTTTCAAATGCTTCTGTAATAGAATATCCTGTTTTATTTTCTAAACATCTTGCAAAAGCAAATCTTGTATATAAATCTATTACTGTTAAAATTATTTTATATTTTTCAGGGTCTGATGATTTGGTTGGCATAAAGACTAAATCAGCAGACCATGTTTGATCTTTTTCATGTACTTGAACTTTTAAATATTTTTTATTTTTTCTAAATTCATGGTGTAATTCGTTGGCATATTTTATTTCTGATTCTGTTGGGGTTTGTAAACTAGTCTTGGCTGTACTCTCGAGGGATCTTTCAATCTCTGCTTGTTCGATAATCTTTTTATTAGCAACATCTTTTGCTTTCCTAGGAAGTCTTGCACCCATGGTGATCGGACTGTGTCCTAAGCCTATGAAAATCTTACCTTTCATTGCTAATTTAACTAGAGCTCTTTGAATCTTTTCCTTGCTTGATGGATTTTGTATATTATTTAAATCATGTATTAAATTCACATCAGCAACATGTCTATCTCTAAGATCTTCAGAGTTGTAAGCAATGTCATGTTTTAAAGCTGCTTGATCAATTCTATTTATTGGTTCTTCTCCTTGTTTAGGATTATTATTTTCATCTAATCTAATATCTAATCTTGTTCCTGGTCCAGTATAATTGTGACGGAATAAATGTCTTTCACCTGGATATTTTTCTGTAGTAAAAGGTTTTAATATTGTAGATGTTGTTTTTGAAGATTGTAGGTCGCCTCCTGTAATATCAACTCTCGTATGTTTTTTAGTTTTGAGATGACTTGCTTTGTGATGTCTTGTAACTTGACAATTACAACTTTCACATGTCCAATATTTACTCATTTTAAAAGTTTTTTTATGGGGGAATCTACTTATGAAGAATCTCCCCTAACATTTTCAATAATTGAAATCTTTCCACCATATAATTTCATTTCTATTTTCTTTTCTTCTAATATTAATGTATATACTTTAGCTTTAAAATTAGAATCCTTTGTTACATGAAGTGTAACATCAACATTATTTATGGCTAGGCGATCATCTTGATCTGAAACATTTATACAAAAAATAGAATATAAATTTTTGAAATCTTCTAAACTTAATTGCGGTTCAACTTTGAAATCATAACATGTTTCAATATAATTTAGATATGGGAATATGTTTTCATTATTTTCAATATTAAATTCCATTCTATTTATTGGATAATAAGAACTATTTAATTGAATTTGGATTGTTTTTAAATTATCATCTCCAATCTTTTGAATAAATAGATTGTTATTTTTTTGGAAAGATGAATCTACTTCTTTGAATCCAATCAAGATATATCTTGGTCGGTATGCTAAATTTGCTACCTTTATAGAATAAGTTGAGCCT
Organism: Schmidtea polychroa; assembly: GCA_959609185.1. Taxonomy (NCBI): domain Eukaryota; kingdom Metazoa; phylum Platyhelminthes; order Tricladida; family Dugesiidae; genus Schmidtea; species Schmidtea polychroa. The sequence continues at coordinate 30,341 of CAUHTR010003928.1, read as the reverse complement.
TCTGTCATACTGAATTCACTACAGATTCTATTTAAATAATTTACATTTATAGATTTGTTGGAATTTAATCTTTCAAGGAGTTTGATTTCAGAATGTGGATTTAATGTCCATTCAGGTATATGCAATTCAAGTGTTGATAATTTTAATTTAGCTTTTGTATCTGCAGCTCCATAGAACAATCTTTTATCACCTTCTAGTCTATTACAGATGAGTTCTATAAAAACATTATGGAGCACCCGGTTATAGTTTTGAAGGAATCCGAACAAGTGTTTTAATTCAAAATAACCTTCAAATTTTTTCAACTTATAAAGTTCAACTCTTTTATAGTAAGCATAATTTATATCTAAACCATCTTTATCTAAATCCCTTTATTAACATCAGGAATCCAACCTGTTAATTCACCATATTTGTTTTTATAATCACAACCAGTTAAAATAAAATTTAACATTGTAGAATATACTCCTGGATGCAAAACAGTTTCAATTTCTGATGATCCTAGTTTTAATCTCATGTTGGAAAATAAATTTGGAAAGAAATTATTTTCTAGGGTTATATCTTTTTTTGCTTCAATTTCTAATTCAATTTTATAATATAATTTGGCATTACAAATATCTATTGGGTTTGATGTTTGAAGAGATTGAAAAACTATATCACCCCTACGATTTAAGTTTGCAATAGATCCTGAAGTTGGCGAGATTTTTAAAATATCATTTTTCTTGATTTCATGAGTAAATTCTTTATTATAATCAAGATTTAATTTATTTTTTTCTTGAATTTTAAGATTTATATTATTCATTTTTATAATAAAATTTAAAAAATGATAAAAATCCGAACTCCGATAGCGCAGTGGGCTAGACTGGCACAGTGGTTCAAATGGATAGCGGTTCAAATCCTAACTACGGTTAGTTTTTTTTTAACATAAAATAATATTAAAAATTTGAAAATAATATTGAAAATGGTGTGGGTATCTTAGATTTATATTTTATTTTATTTATTTTTATTTTATTTTATTTATTTTATTTTATTTTTTTATTAATTAAAAATTTAAAAAATGACAAAAATCCGAACTCCGATAGCGCAGTGGGAATAGACTGGCATTGTGGTTCAAATGCTAGCGGTTCAAATCACGTCTGAGGTTAGTTTTTTTTTCAACATAAAATAATATTAAAAATTTGAAAATAATATTGAAAAATGGTGTGGGTATCTTAGGAAATAAATCTTGTTTATTTTATTTATTTATTTATTAATTAATTAATTTTTAAACATAAATATGAAAAAAAAAATATTGAAACGGGTGATGGTGGCGAACCGGTAATTATCGCCACCAGTCTTTCGAACACCCCCGGATCGATTCTATAATGTGCACATTTATTTCTTGGTTGTTTTCGGACCTCTTTCGGATTCGCTTTCGAATTCATTTGTACTTTCGAGCAGCACACTTAAAACGCCGATGAAATCGACTTCGTGAGCGAGAAGCGAATAATAAGGTGTGCTGCTATTATCGAATTGATTCTGATATATAAGTCTGGCCAGCTTGTATATTGGAAGAGATTTGATAAACGAAAGAGGTTGAAATAAAAAAAAAAAAAAAAATGATCCGGATCAAAAAAAACTGTTGAGAGGACAGTGAAAAAAAAAAAAAATACCACTGTCCTCTCAGAGCAGTTTTACTATTTTCATAAAATTTTTTATTCTTCAAGATTAAGATTTATAAAATTATAAATTAGTCAAATAGCAACTTGCTAGTTGACATCCTCAAGTAGTGTGTTTATATCCCTAACGACCGCAAGCCGACAAACGTTTTTCATAGTTTTATCAGTATTTTTTTCCCCGTTTTATTAATATTTTTGTTGTTTTTTTAATATTTTTGTTGTTTTTTTTAAGTCTTTATTTTGAAACCAAAATGTCTTCAGAATAAAGAAATTAAAAGATATAGGTTTTTAGGGGTTTTAAGTGTTTTTTTTTACGTTTATGGGGGAAAAATAGGTATAAAACATGAAAACAGTGGGAGGCTTGTGGTTGTTAGGGATAGATCCCCACTACTCTTCATCCAAAAAATTTAATGAAACGAAATGTTCACTTTGATTACTGTTCAAAGTTATCGACAGTGGCATTTGGGAAAAAAATAATTGAAAGATTATTCAAATCAGATGAGTCAGCAGAATCAGATTCAGAAGATAATGTCGAGACCGACCTTTTAAATACTGACTTGAAATCTCAATTTCAAAAAGCTATTTCTACAGCTATGGTTTCCATTTCCAGTAAACCAGTAGGATTATTATCATCAGTCCAGAAAGAGTTTTTATTTTTTGAAGTATCCGGGGAAAAAAGTCATAATCTCACACTTTTGTTCGAAGCTCTGCAAACCGCAAAACCAACATCTACAGACAATGAAAGAACATTCTCCATAGCGAGCCGAGTTTGCACTAAAATAAGAACTAGGTTATCGAATGAAATTTGCACATTATCGTTTTCCTTAAATATTTCTTTTTGAAACAAAATGTTAACAAAAATAATGAATAATTTAAATTTTTGTATTTAGTTCTTTTCTTGAATGATTTCTTTTATATAATATGTATGAAATAAACATATTGTAATGTTTTTTTTTCAATTAAACCATGATTTTGTTTTAATTTCTGGTAAAATGTTTATTACAGAAATTTACCGGTTTTACCGGTAATACGATTGTTAATTTACCGTTTACCGGTAAAATAAAACATACGGTAATTGAGGAACAGTAATTCATACACATATAAATTGGTTTTTAATAATTATTTAATTATCTAATAATTTAATAGTACAATACACATGTATGAATATAATTATGTTACTTAATTTTTAACCCAAGATTACTATATCAGCATGTTCCCATAGCCTACCCTCCGTTCGCCGTTCCCAGCATTTCAGCATTTCAAGCCGGTTTTAATCTAGAAAATATCAGGATCCTGCAATTGATACACATATAAATGCAATATAAACAAGACATTCTTCATAATTGACAAATAATAATTAGATTTTAACTTTAAAATTAAAAATTTAACTTTTAAGATTTCAAATATTATAGAAAATTTTCTTATTCTTTAATGTGAATATTTTGTATTGTCTATTTTATTGTATGTATATAATATCCGTTGTTAAATACATAAAATTGAAGTCTTTATTGTTGTCCTATCACACAAATTTTAATTTATAAGTCGATCGTCATCAATATTTTTATCAACTAGTGGCACCTAGAACCCAAAGGTGCGGGTACTTATGATCAGCATTAGTGTTGTCCAACTAGTGGTCCGCAGGCCACATGCGTCCCATCGCATCATATGCTGTGGCCCAATTACAATTTAAAAATATTTGTACCGGAAAATTACAAAAAAATACTTGCTTTGTTTGTTTTTAAACCTTTGTCAGTTTCAAATATGATCAACAAATATAGCAATAATGTTTATTTATTTTCTAATTTAGTTTGCCATGAAACTAGACTGTCCTATATTTTATTCCGCAGTTATATCACACACACACACACACACACACAAAGCAAATTAATACACTACACTTAATTTTAATGAATAAAAGTTTCTATAATACACATTGGTGTGCATTCCATATTAAATTAAAGTTAATTTTTATTTTAGCATCGTTTTCTCTGAATTCTTTTCTTGAATTTTTATTTTTAAAACTAATTTATTTATTTTTATTAACTTTTATTGATTTGAATGGCTTCCATGATGGATTTCGCCTTTTTTATGAATTGATCTGGATTTTTTGTCTAGAATTTAGCATTTCTACTATCTACTACATAATAATATACTGCATATATAGACATGAAAAGCAGTCAAGGAACAGGTACGGAAGATTGAAGGGACGTGATTCCGCTCCGAGGCGATGCGGAAACGTCTCCAGAAACTCAAAACGCTTTACTTCCAAGTGCTGCATTCTCAACTTTTTTAAAATTCTCAGCGGGTGGTTATTCTTCAAAATGTCATACCAAACTTTTAAAATCTAATACTTATTTTAAATATCCTAATTTTAATTTACTTTACTTATTTTTAAATTATTACTTATTAAAAATTAATTTGCCCAAATTTACTTTAATTTACTTATTGTTTTATAATTACTGTCCTAATGTCACAATGGGCAGCTATTCTTTAAAATATCTTACCTAAATTCATTTTATTTAAATATTTTGGCTTTTTGAAAGAGAGCGGGATTTCGTGTACAAAACATTTCTACGGTCAAACATACCCCTCACTAATAGTGTGGATTTTATTTGTATTTTTGAAATTATGACTCCTAAATTGATTTAAAATTATAATATTCATTAATGTATGTTAATTTCCTATTAGTGTCAATTCTCCGAAAAAATGTTGATTTACAGATTTTGTAAATCCTTAATTAAATTTAATTAACCTCTCCATGCGTTTGTGAATAACCTCAACCACGCCAATTGGTAAATTTTGTTTTCTAATTTGCGATGATTGATTATTTAAACAATTTTCATCAAATAAGCAATTCATATTTTTATATTGAGTCCTCCAAAGGCACCCTGCCAATTTTAAGTAATTCTAAGCATGTTTTTTCATTTTCCACTTTTCTCATCATTTTTTAGTTAATATAAAATACTTTTTAACTTTTTTATGCTCCACTTAGTATTTATATGATAGTAGATGGATGAGGCACCGCTGGAGCAAAGACATATATCACCCCCCCTCCCCCGTCGAAAAAAATATTTTTTAAATAATTTTTTGTAGAACAAAGACAATGACTCATCCGATGACTCATAAAAACAGCACCGCTGGAACAAAGACAATGACTCATAGTTAAATATTGATATTTTCAAAAATAATGTCTTTGTTCCAGCGGTGCCCTACATTTGGTCATGCAACAAGTTAGTCTTCCCATCATCCCAATTTAATAAACAATGGCTCATTTTAAACCTCAGTGTAAGATCTATCTAAAGATATATAATTAATATTTTTATCATTATTATTGGTAAAGATATTAAGGCCCGCGCGGAAGATGTTATTTTCAAAATTATTATTATTATTTTCAAAGTTTTAATCAATATTATTATTATTATTATTATTATTATTATTATTATTATTATTATTATTATTATTATTATTATTATTATTATTATTATCATTATTATTATTTCAACTAATGTAGATGCTCATTGCAAACTACAAGGAATATTTTAAAGCTATAGTTTCTTAATCACTTTTTAAACATTTGCATAATTTTCGTCATAATAATTTTCATCATTTTCATCATAACAATTTCATCATAATAATTTTCATCATTTTCGTCATATTAATTTCATCATAATAATTTTCATCATTTTCGTCATAATAATTTCATTATTTTCATCATTTTCTTCATAATAATTTCAACATAACATTTTCATAATTTTCTTCATTTTCATCATAATTTTCGTCATTATATTCATAATTTCAATAACATAATAACATAATAATTTTTACAAATAAGTTTTATGCAAATGTTAAAAAAGTGATTAAGAAAATTTTTAAATTTAAAAAATATATATAAATAAATAAATAAATGCTTACATTGTGATTCCATGTCGGAATCAGTATCATCCTCACAGAGGACATTATCATCCTCATTAGAACTGAGGGCATTTTCCATATTTGATTCTCTTCTCTGGTACCTCCTCATTAGAACTGAGGGCATTTTCCATATTGGATTTTTCCTCTGGTACCTCCTCAATACAAGTGAGGGCATTTCCGGTATTTAAAAAATCATTATCAAATTCGACGTCCAAGTCCACATTAAACTTTAAATGATTTTTTAAAAATAATTTACAAAAATAAAATAAATTTACTTTCATGTCCAGCAAATAAAACATCATTTTCTCCTTCATTTTCATTTTCTCCATCATTAAGGGCATCAGTTTGCCCAATAAACACGACATCATCGTCGTCACTAATTGTAATCGGTTCTAAAAACAAAATTAATTTCATAAAAATTAAAATAATAAAATTTACCAAAAAATCCGATTCAATATTGTTTCATCCTCGGTTACTTCAAACCAGTCAAAAGGATCTAAATAAAAGAAATAAAATAGAATAATAATAATAATAATTTACCATTAGTCAAAAGACCTCGTAAGATATTGTTATTCGATTTGTTAGCCATTTTGCGAAATTTTGAAATTTTAAAAATTGTGACAAATTTTAGATTTGTAAATGTTTATAAAGAGAATGAATATTTCCCTGTCCCAGCCAATGAGAATTTAGACACACACACACATAGAAACTGAATATTTTACTCTATCAACCAATCACATGCATGTATGCACACTGAAATTTCATGTGACTGCCTTTGTTAACTTGCACTGTGCATGCTCCAGACATATGTAGTCTTTATGTTGAATTAATAATATTTATCTAAATAATAATAAAGTTAATTAAAAATAATAATATTTTTCAAAATAATAATAATAATAATAATAATAATAATAATAATAATAATAATAATAATAATAATAATATTAATAATAATAATAATAATATTAAAAATATTAATAATAATAATAATAATAATAATAATAATAATAATAATAATAATAATAATAATAATAATAATAATAATATTAATAATCACAACAACAAAGAAAAGGATACATTTATTAAACATCAAATTTTTTATACAATAACCAAGCTAAACAATGTTGACCACATGTTTGGGTCAATGGATTTTGAAGCATAGTTTTATTATACACAATAGGTTTCCCCATTGTTTGTAGTTTTGATATCAACAAGCCGGGTAATAAAAACTCATAGGATCGAACACGAATATATTACCAGGTTTCATATATATAGCTATCCAATGTTCTCCACCAAGATGAGACGATTGAGTATTGACGATTATTGCTTGATTATTGCTCAAATATGGAATTTTATCAAGAGGAAAAACTCCAACAAATTCATTTCCCAATATCTGTTTTCCGATTTTATTGACCTGAACAGAACTACTTTAATAAATTAAACAGTATGAAAAACAACTTACTCCATGACAACTTTCTATATTTCTGTATACATTTATACCAACACGGTTCTATTTGAAGTAATTTGAACTTCATTTTCAAATACTCCATATATTATAACATGTACCGGTTCAGTAATGGCTTTTGCAAACTTTATATCCAGCCGTAAATTTCCATTTTGGGGTAATTGACTCTGATTTAAATCAAAATCGGGGGCTAAAACAAATGTAAAAAATGGGTATTTGCTTTTAAAATCTTCAAGAGTTATTCCGCAATTCAAATCTTTATCTAAATAATCAAGATTTCTAACAATTCTCTGCATATATGTCGCACAGTAATTGTCATTCTCGAAATCTTGAAAATATGTTTCTCTATAATCAGTATTTTTCGACAAAGTCAATGATGTAACACCAAAGTTTTTGAAAATTGAGCTGGAAGCAGTATATGATCCATTATATTGTGTTTCACTTTGAAATGTTATCAGAATAAAATTAGGCATTCTTCTGTCACCAAATATTTGTTCTTTATAGAATGATGAAGCACCTCTTCTCACCAATAATTTTGCATCAACTAATTGACATATTGGTGCACTAGTTGCACTAGTAAGAGATAATGCAGAATCAGACCTTTTCAGTCTAATATGTACATTAACTCCCGGTAGTAAATATTTCGGTTGATCCATAAAATCGAGTTGTAATGATGAGCACATGGTGAAAACCTTTGAGCCTTTAACCCATTTTTTTCTTTCATCATCACTACCATAACCCATAGGAGTAAGACAAGTATTTTTAGTATCGGAATTTTAATTTAAAATAGTTTCTATTAATGCCTTGTGAATGAATGTATTATTTCCACCCTCAATCTTGATATTATTAAATCCCAACACTGCATCTTTAAAAAGAGTATGAAACAGGAAATTGTTCGGTATTACATCTGCATTGGCATCCAAAACTTTTCTATCTTTATCTACAGCCTTAATCTGAACAGTCAATAAAGTATCGTTCAAATCTAAATATTCAGTTTGCGAACCGTTAATATAAAACTCGATATCATTTCTACTATCGGTAATTGAATTCATAGGAAAAACTTCCTCAAATGCCCCAAATTCTATTACAGCCTGGGGCGATGGTCTATCAAATATACATAATTCAGATTTACCACAAACCATTTTGCAAATATAGTTCCATGTCCTTTCATTCGTTTGTTTATACGTGATAATCCATGTCTTTTACGTTTTGGAGCATGAGCTGGAGCTGGAGCTGGAGCTGGAGGTTTTTGAAACATACCTGCAACCCCTGCTAAAACTTACCCTAATTCAGCTAAAGCGTTTGTTTTTAGAGATGGTAATATTTTCTGTTCATTCATAATAACATCTTTTGCAGTTTTCATACCAAAACTACCAATACGTTTAAGAATAGGCAGGGCAAATCTACCAATTGTTCTCAACCATCCTGATACGTACTGTTTACCAATAAAATATGGTAATTCACCACCAGATTGGCTACCACTATACATACTAATAATATCAGAATTAGCTATTTATTTTTCGACGATATTACTGTAAATGAACATTTGCTGATGATGTTTAAAGATTTTCGGTTTGTTTGTTCCTTCACAAATTTGCTAATTTTGTGTACATATTGGTTTAGACAATCCTAATGTTTTTGTCAAATTTGAGTCAAATTTAACTATACTAAATCTAAATACTTTATCATTTTGAAGCTCGAAAACTGTTAAAATATCGCTACAATTGTCAGCTAAATAAGTTTGTAATTGTTCGAGTTCTGTAATATATAAATTATCTTTAAAAGTATATGCATGCTCTGTTATTTCAAAGTATGACTGGTTAAATTTGAATTCCACTAAATTATTAGTTTTTGGAAGTGTAGCGATATTTATTTTGACTGTATCATTAAATACATTACGTAAATCAGTAAATACAAGACGTTTAGCATCAGCCGTTGTAGAAAATAAAATTTCGAATGGCTTATTCAAGCATATCACGTATAAATATTGACCATCATCATAAATTATGGGTTTCCTTGATTTCAATGAACTCGTTAAGTTATAACTATCTTTATCTATAAGAACACTAATATATTCCGTTACTGCTACTTTCTTATTATATTCAATAACTTTTAAAAGAAAATTTAAAAGAAAATTAGAGAAGGTGGAATTTTACCCTTGGCTGCTTTAATACCAGCAATTATTGCAGGTTTATCTGATGCTACTGGAATAGCTGGAGGGATTGCAACTACAGTTCAAAAATCTAAAGAAGCTCAAAAAACTGAATTAGAAAAACAAAAGTTACAAAATGAAATTGATTCAATAAAAAAGAAAGGAACAAGTCCTACAAGTGTTGATACAACACGCGTAGGACAGGGTTTATACCTTGATCCTTACAAAGGTAGAGGTTTGAATGATTTTCTCAAAAATCAAATTTCAACATCTGAAATATCTACAAAGGATAAAGATAGTTTAAAAAAAATGTAAGTCTTTGAAAAATGGTTGTATTTGTAAATCAAAAGATGGTAAAGGTTTATATTTGAAACCTTTTTCTAATGAGGAGAAATCTCCACATTAGAAACTTGGAAAGAACTTTACTAATAAAGGAATATGTACCATAAAATGGTATATAAATGGAATAAAAAGTGGTATACCATAAAATGTACATACCATAAAATGGTATATAAAATGGTTAATGAAGAAAGATTAGCTCTTTTTAAAAAATTACATGTTGAACAAGACAAGTATAACAAAGGAAATTTGGCTCAACATAGTGAATCTATAATTTTAAATGAATTAATGATGGAACAACAACAATCAACTGTTAAAGCTTTGAATGAATTAAAACCCAAAGAATTAAAATCTGGACATTTAAAACAATTGGACCAATTGGAGCAATTAGAATCTTGGGATTTGGAACCTGAAGATTTAGAAATAAATTCAAAACCATACAAAGTTGATACAACAATTAATAATGGTTTGCCTAACAATTAAACCAACTTTTTCTATTGATAAAGAATATCAAATTATAACAATTAATAATCAAAGATTTGTGTTGTATGAAAATAATAATGGCGAACCACATATTCATTCTGAAAATAGCTTTCTCCATCTAAACAAGTTTACAGGGGAAACAGTTTCAAAAGTCAACGTTTAGATGTAGAATACACAAAAGATTTGGATAAATTAATTAAAGGATATTCTTCAGATTATAAAAATGAAATTAAAAAATATTTACATTTAATAAAATTAGTAGGAGGTAGTTCAAAAGCAAAATATATACAGAGTTTAAATCATTATTTAAATCAAAATGAAATGGGTTATACTGTCAACGAAGGAAAAGGAATGGGTTTCGTAACAAAACAGGATTCTATTAATGGAAAAGATTTTATTAATCTTTTTATTCAACTAAGAAAATTATTAGCAGCAAAGAAAGCAGGTCATAATAATTTGAATGGTGATATTTTAAAGATATCTAAAAAATTATTAAAACATGGAATAATTTCACAAGATAAATTTAATAAATATACTCCTTAATAAATGATTATATTTAATAAATAAAATTAAAAAATATACACTTTAAGTTTTTAAAATTTTTCCCAAAATTTTAAAAACAAAATGATATTGGATCAATATTGGATTTTTTAAAAACATTTGGAATTGATACAAATTTGAAACAAATTTTGATTTAAAAGACTATGCAAATTATTTAAATTTACCAATTAAAATATTAATGAATAATGAATTGCACAAGATTGGTAAAACCAAGAAAAATAATATAATTATCAATTATCAAAACTCTAATGAAAAAGGATCTCATTGGGTTGGGGTTTATAATAAAATTATATATTTTGATTCTTATGGAATTATGTTGGTACATTATGTCGTACATTATATAGATTTAATATTTTATGATAAAAAGATTGATGCTAACGATGTTCGTAAAGGGTTGTCCGAGTTGTATAAAGATGTGCTCACATCAAGACCATGTGATATACGAGTGTTGATACCATACAGTAAAGTCTTGATTTAATAAAACTTTCTGTTTTGCTAATAAAAAGAAACTTGATTTTAATAAATCTTGATTCTTTGAAATGGAAATTAAAATATATAAAATGGAGGTTAAAGAAGATAAAATCTTGAATCAAGAAAAAATTTATCCAGAATTGAAATATTTGAATCAAAATGAAATTTTAAATCAAAATAAACATCCATCAGCACCTAGTGAATTAGAAGTTATGAGAGTAAAAGAATTCAAATCTGAAAATCTTCATTTAGAAGATTTATTAAAACATTATAAAAAAATTAAACATAGATGGAATATGGCCGATACTTGTTTAAAGATTGCTGGTTGTTGTTTAGGTTTTGCAACTGGAATATTAACAATTAGATTGCCTGTAACTTTACCAGTTATAACTCTTGTACCAACAATTCTTGGAAGTATTACAGCTGCAGATTATTTCTTGACTGAAGTTGTGTCTGTATCATACACTGCAAAAAAGAAAAGTTTATATTGTGAAGTTTGTTCATCAATAGATATTGGAATAGCAAGATTATTTTTATTTCAATTTCAAGCCATGGAAGATGGAGTCTTGACGAATGATGAAATTTTAAAATCCAATCAAATAATTCAAGATATAAAAGATCAAGTTAACAAGTTAAAAAATGCAAATGTAATAACCCAAGGATATTCAAAAAAATATGCACGAGAGAAATGGTTAAAGAATAATTAAAACATTTATATTTTATATATATCTAACAATATCTAATGAAATTATTCAATGTCTAATGATGTCTAATTCTAATTTTACTCATTTCAGCATCTGTTATGTTAGTTTTGTATTTTCTATTTATTTTATACAAGTTGGTTATAAATGGAATCATATCGTTTCCAAATGGAAGTGTAGTAATACCTATCATATAAAACAAATCTTTTATCATCATAATTATCTAATGAAGTCTTGCAAGATTATTCTAAAAACACATTATGTTTATTTGATTTTATATTATGAATCACATCAACTCTTTTTTCAGAATTTAAACTTAGACAATTTTCAAAATCTTTAAATGTAATCTTTTTGCTTGTGGATTTTTTGATTCCTTTATTTTTAATTTCTTCACCAGACACTAATTCCATTGCATATTGTTTCGATCTAATAGCTGCAAGATTTATTATTAGATTATTTGGTTTTTCATTTTTGTATGTAAATAAATCTCCAGAATTATTAATTATAATATTTAAATTTTCAGATTGTTCAATTTCTTGAAATAAATTCTCGAACAAGTTGCTTCTTTCAACTTTGAGGAAAAAGGAATCAGTGTCCTTTAAATGTAATGATAATCTATCTTGGAAATGAGGTTGCAAAACATTATAATACATTTCATACATTTAGAGTTTCGATAATTCAAGAATTGAGAATTCAATATACATTGGTTTATTATAAGTTTTTATATAATTTCCCATTTCAACAGCAACTAATTCATTTGAAAACTTTTCACAATTTTTAAAAGTGGGCTTGGACATCAATTTTCCAAATCTTTTTACATCTTTTTCACTGTTGGTTAAAAGAGTAATGTATAATGTATACTTGTCAATATTTTCCATTGTTTTACCAAAGACTGAATTATTCAAAAGTTTATACATCATGTCACCAAAACCATCTTTATTTCTTTTAGCTTCCTTTCTTGATGTAATATTATTTTTAATCCAATCACCCATGAAAGGTTTTTGATTAAAACTAATTATATTATGAACATGTATTAATTTCATTCCTTGTTGCAAATAAAATTGTAAAATTCTATAATGACAAAGATATTTATTTTTATTTTCTTGATCACAGAATAATTTGATGGTTGATTTGGAACTAGAATTTTTCATATTTACTGATTGTTGCCAAGTTGATAATTCTACCTTTGTTATACATCTTTTGATTGGGGCTAAAGGGAAATATTAATTTTATCATGAATTTCTTTTGGATATTCCAAATCACATTCTATAAAATATCCAACTTGTGAATCTTTTGGAACTGTTACAACAAAATCTATATTATTTAAATCTTCCCATTTAAAATTTCCAATTGGTAAATATTGAGTCATAATACTTGAATATAATGCAGTTGCATCAATATAAATTATATCAGATTTTTGATTTAAACACTTCATTATAATTTCATATTCTTGTTCATTTTCAATTTTAGTCAATGGTTCAGGATATTTTTTGTACAAGTATCTTCATTGAATGCAGTTATTAATCTGTCACCCATTACAGAACTTATTCCTCCACAAATATTATTTTTAATCATGTTAAGAATGTCAACATCAGTTAATAAACCCAAAGTAATTTTACTTGAATACAACATCAAGTCCCAAGATAATGATGGTAAAGAAATGTAGTTGCAAGGATTTAAAGAAAATATAGAAATAAAACTTTCAAAACAATCAAGTCTTAGATATTCATCTGTATAATCTCCCAAATTTTCACATTCAAACAAATCCCACATTTCAACAAATCTTTGATATTCATCCTCTGTAATATTTGATTCATTTAAAACCGAGTACAAATCTTGTATTTCACAAACCTCTGTTGAATCACATTTTTCAAATGAATCTACAAAATCATATGAATAAATTCCATTTTTAAACAAGTTTGATATTTTTCAATTGGAATTTCATTAGGTTCCAAAACATTTTCAATTGTAAATTTAAAGTCGGGTAATTTTAAATTTTTAGATATTGAATCTAAACTCGCTGAAATAATGTTGAGTGAATCTATAAATTTTAAACATCCATATTCCATACACTTGTATTTTTCTTTAGTTTTACCAATTACCTTGAAAGAAATCTTGGCATTAATTGCTAATTCTTTAATAAACAAGTGTACATCATATCCAAATAAATTATGAAATATTATGGGGATGAATTTTGGTTTTTTACAATTTATGTTACAATAGTGATGGGCTGCTCTTCTATAATTATGCGATTCAATAAAATGATCATGGTCTTGAACTTTTTCATAATTTTCATATAGATCTGAAAAATTATTTTTACAAATCCAACAAATTTCTGCATTTCTAAATTCAAATTTCTGCTGTCTTGACATGTGTAATTCATATTTAGTTTTTAATAATTTATGAAATTTATTTTCAATCTTGTTTATTTTGTTCACAAATACTTGCAAAACATCTTGTTCTCTATAAAATATTTCTTGTATTTTAATCAATTTAGAATAATTATTTTTATATACATGCAGAAAGCTAATGAAACTTGTTGAGTTAATGGAATTGTCCAAGATTTTTTAATTGAGATTAAAAAGTTTTTAATTTTTTCATGTTTTGATTCATTCAAGTTTCGAACATATTTATATTTACGATATGAATGTAATAAATCATTATCAACTAAAACATTGTAATATTCGCGATGTGAATTTTTTTTATAATTAACTGCTTCAAAATCTGCATAAATTACAGCCAAGAGATTTAGAATATTTGAATAGTTTCTAAATTTCATTCTTGCATTTTTGGGATCAGGCATTTTAATCAATGTTGGTTCGTTCAAACAACATAATCTTTCATGTTTAATTTTCATTTCATCACTTGTTGTATAATATAAACATCTTTCACAAGTATGACCATTACTAACATGACTATTTGTAACTCGTGAACGCATAAAACTTTGAAAATTTTTTATCCATAAATATCCAAACATCATCTTCTCGTTCTAATATTAAAAGATTAAAATGCTTTTCATATTTTGATTTCAAATCAGAAATGTAAATTGGTATAATAATTGTATTGGAGAATTCATAAACATTTATGCTTAGATTATTTAATTTTTCAAATCTTTCAATTTCTGAAATTTTTATTGGATGTTGAAATTCTTGCCAAAATATTAATTCATTTTCAAAGGGTTTATATTTGGATAATCTATCAGCATTATCAGTTGTTGAATGTAGGGCTGATAAAATTGCCCACATGAAACAATTTTATTTATTTTTTAACATTTATTACATGTTTATTTTTAATTTATTTTTAACATTTATTACATGTTTTGAAGTAAACGGTGTAGGAATATATGATTCAGGATTTGAGGCTTGAGAGTTCCAATAATTTATTTCTATATTTTCAAATGATCGAAGGATTAAATTAGATTCACCCAATTGTTGTTCAACATCCTCTGAACTTTTTTCTAATTCTTTTATAATCTTTTTCAAACAAGATTTAAAGTTTTTATTACGAAATATATATAAATATTGTTTGAATATTTTGATTTTAAAAACACATCAGTTCGTTCATTACCTCGATAATAATCTAGATTAATCGAAACTTTATATTTTATAAGATTAAATCTCGCTGTTTTCATTCTTGTCAAAACTTGGTCCATTGAATTTTTAATTTCTGTTTTGTGTTTATTTATATATTTATCTACAGAAATTGGAGAGTGTACTTGATCCTCAAAAATATGATTGATATGTCGATTGTTATAACCTTGTTCTTCTTGTTCTTCTTGTTCTTCATCTTCTTCTAATTGTCTAAATGGATGTACACTTTCTAGATGCTGTTCAAATCCTAATTTGGTTTTGAATTTTTTTTTACAAATCTCACAAGTATTAATTTAATATTCTCTTTTCCTTACAACACCAATACATTTAGCATCATGTAATCTAAAGTATCTCGATAAATATCTATTTCCACATTTTCTACAAAGTATAGAATTTGAATCATTCAATCCAATGGTTTTTTCAAGATGACTTCTTGATTTTAAATGAGATGAATATGCTGAAGGTCTTTGAAAAGTTTTTTACAAACATTACAAGAAATAATTTCTCGACTAGTCGATATTTTTAAAAGATATTTTTGGAAGCTTTAAAATTTTAAAAAATTATTTAATGATTTAATTATTTAATTATTTAATTTTTTAATTATTAAAATTATTTAACTATTAAAAGTATTTAATTATTTAATTATTAAAATTATTAAAATTATTAAAATTATTAAATTATTATTTCAAGTAGTGGTGAAACTAGTCGCCTTGCCCACCCCTTCCCTATTATGTTAGATCTGTATTTTAATAAATTTGTAAGATCTAAAAATCTCGCCTGTCTATGTTTAGAATATATTGAATTTTTAAAATTTCCGGTATTAGTATTGTTGAGGTCCGTAAATTAAAATAAATTTAAATGAAATTTAGGTTAATAATTAAAATAAAAAGTAAGTGAAGAAAAAAGACAAATAAAAGCGGGATCATGCACAGAATTGATATTAAAGGAAAGTGTGATGGAATCAGTATTAGAAAATACCAAAAGCAATTACGAAAGGCAAGAATCCGGAAATCCGAGAAAAATCAATAAATTGTAAAATCATCGAAATCGAATTGGGAAAACGGGACAGGTATGGATTAGCTAATGGTCAACAAGATGATGATTAGGGATTTATCAGAAAATGGTTAGGAAGGGTCGAAAAGCATTCAAATGTGTAAAAACAGAAAATGTTAATTAAGTAATTAATTGGGTAATGGAAAACCAGAGC
The DNA here is from genome assembly GCA_959609185.1 of Schmidtea polychroa. Lineage (NCBI taxonomy): Eukaryota > Metazoa > Platyhelminthes > Tricladida > Dugesiidae > Schmidtea > Schmidtea polychroa. The sequence continues at coordinate 13,808 of CAUHTR010003928.1, read as the reverse complement.
TAATGGGAAACCCGAGCCAATGGAGAACCCGAGAGATGAAGGAAACCCGAGCTGGGTAAACAAGAAGAAAAGTAAACAGAAGGAAGATTTAGGGCCCATTAGCTTGACACAATGATTAATTGGAAAAGAGCAAGGAGAAGATAGTGCGTGTAGAAAGGCCGGACGAGCCATTCATTATCTTTGTTCGTTGGATCATTATGGGTGACAGCCGAAGCAGATACGTGGAAGCAAATGTCAAGGGAAAGATTGGCTCGGCAATAACCATTTGTCATCCCGATTTCGAAGAGTATATACTGAAGGGGAAAATCAGAGAAAATCGGCATTTTGCCTCAGGTAGGGTAAGAAGAAACTGAGCTTAGGAAAAGGCAAAAACGAATTTAGGAGATTAGGGGAAAAGACGAGATAGAATAAGAATAAACAGAGTGAAAAAGCATCAAATCAAAGAAACAAAAGGAAAACGTTGGTCAAGAGAACCGAAGGGAAATAAAGGTGAATATTATCTTTATCAAAGCATCAACACCGAGCGGAGAATCGGTCAAACGTAACTTTGATTATTGATTGTAAAGTGTTGAAAAAAAATTGTAAATTTTGTTATTTCAATATACGTTGGGTCGTTTATTATTCTGATTTAAAGGACAAGAGGAGTCAGAGGTAACCGACTTAAATTAACCAAAAACCCAACAGTATTTAGAATATATTGAATTTATAAAATCTCGGGTGTCTGATTTTGAGTATATTAAATTTTGAGAAATATTGAAATTTTAAATAATACGTTTTTATTATTTACAACATTTGTGAATATGGGTTGGGGTGAGGCAAGGCGACTAGTTTCACCACTATTCACCACTATATATTATTTTTGGTCCAATCAGGACTGAGCTATGTTGTATTTTGTTCATTTTTTATTATTTTTATTTTTAATTTGTTTTTGTTATATATTGTTTTGTTTTTATTTTATTAATTCATTGTTTTATTTATTTTCTATTTCTACATAATTTTTGTGGGTTTTCCGCTAGATCCTTTGAGTGTAGTCATTCATTTTCTCCATTTTTGTCTTAATTTGGTTGATATTTTATGTGATTTTATGTTTTTATTTAATTTTTCTCATTATTTCGGCTTAGTTTTCTTTATTAAATTATTTTCCTCTTTTTTCTATTATTCGTGGTTAGCATTATTTCTTCTACTTACTCCTATTTCTTATGATATTTATATCGAACAGATTTTCTTTATTTTCTCGCTTATTTAGTTTATTCTATGTTAAATTTATTTTATTCTGATCTTTTTCTCTTTTCTATCCGATTTAGTCTCAGAACTTACATCTACATCCGACTCAGTCTCAAATCATTCGAACCTAGTTATTCAGTCCAACAAACATTATCATCATTTTCTATATTTACACGATTTTGATCATTTTCATAATTTTCAATATTTTCATAATTTACATACTTTTCAACTTTTTCAACTTTTTCATCATTTGCCTGAATATATTATTTTTACAAAGTATTATTTTCAAAGTATTATTATTATTATTATTATAATTATTATTATTATTATTGTTATTATTATTATTGTTATTATTATTATTTTCAAAGTTATTTTAGAAGTTTTATTATTATTATTATTATTATTATTATTATTATTATTATTATTATTATTATTATTATTATTATTATTATTATTATTATTATTATTATTAATTTATTATTATTATTATTTCCAAAAGATATTTTCAAAGTATTACTTTCAAAATATTTGTTCTACCAAAGTACTATTTTCAAAGTTTGTATTATTTATTTTCAAGTATATTATTATTATTATTATTATACTGTTGGGTTTTATGATATCAAAATCAACCGTTGGTTACTCTGACTCCACGTGTTCCAAAATCAATAAACACAAACTCCCAACGTATATTTTTTTTACAACTCTCGAAATTAATTACACAGTTGGTCAACCACAATTCTCACACAATTTCAGACCGGACTCCGCACTGGAAGGTCTCAACCTTGTACAATTAAAAAATTAAGTTTCACATTTTGATTTAGTTCCACTATCTGATCCAATCTCTTTTGACACTCCTTGTCTAACTCTTCAGTTTTTCCTATAATTCTTTTTCTCCTTTTATTCTTTTCCTCTAACTCCTAATGTCGATTTCTTCTTCCCTACCTTAGGCTATTGCCGATTATGTGAATTTGAAGTTTCCTTATATACTCCCATAATCGTTGTAATTGCCCTATTTTTGACCTAATTGATTTTGACTTCCTTAGTTATCATTCCCTAATTAGCTATTTCTGTTGACCCTCTTCCTGATTCCCTTCTTTTGTTTACCCTCGTTTACCCGGCTGTTTGGATAATTGCTCTCTGAATTCCCAATTTGTTTATCCTTTCAAATTGTCGCGCTCGGGTTTTCTTCATCGCTCCAGGTTTCCATTGGCTTGGACTTCCCATTAGTTCATGATTCCTATTAGCCAATTAATTAATTAATATTTTGTGTTTTTTAATTGCCTGTTTAACGACCCTTTCTAAACATTTTCTAACAATTTCTTGCTCACTGTCTTCTTCACCATCCCCTAATCTACCCCTCTCCCGTTTTCCACCTTCAATTTCAATAACTTTTCACTTTATTCCACTTCCTCAGGTTTGCGCATTTTTCCATTTCATATCTGATTGTACCCTTTTATAGTTTTGTTTTTATCATATCTTTCTTTGCCATTACTACTCTGCTTGACCGCCATTCAATTTCGGTTTTCCTTTTAATATGAACTATATAATTTAATAATTTACTTTTAAAACCTCAACATATCTCCCCATTACAAAAAAATTTAGTTATTTATTTTCCAAGTATTATTTTCAAAATATTTTTTTATCATAATCATAATCATAATAATAATAATAATAATAATAATAATAATAATAATAATAATAATAATAATAATAATAATAATAATAATAATAATAATAATAATAATAATAATAATAGTAATAATAATATTAATAATAATATTAATAATATTATTAATTCTTTGATAATAATAATTGTTTCGACCAGTCAGAGGGGGATTGCCTCTGACTGGCAGTTTGTTGGTTGACTGTTCTCGCGTCTGTGTGCAGAATTATGGTAAATGGATGTGCGCACACAGACGCGAGCAATGGGTATGATTATGATTATTTTTTAATTAGATTTTGAATTTCAATTGATTTAGAATTGTTTTTCTGAATCAATGGATTTTTTATGTTTATGTATTTTCTGGAATTGGTAGAAATTTTGAATTTTGGAATTTGCGATTTGTTATTTTGTATCAATTCATTAACTTTCAATTGGTTCCGGAGTTTATAATTTTTGATAAAATGATTGAGAAGAGTTCAGCTACAAGATTGTCTAATATTACTGAAAGTACTGGAGATGTTATGATTGGTATGATCCCTGATTGTCGATCTCAAGTATGTCGTGCACAAATGGAAGGAGCTCGATTTAAATATAAAATTGGATATGAAATGCCTTGTGATATAATATGTCATCGTATTGCTGATATTATTCAGCTTTACACCCAATCGGCTGAGATGCGACCTATTAGGTTGTTCAATGATAGCATTATCCTATGATATTGAAATGGACAAACCGTTATTATTCAAAACTGATCCCAGTGGCTTTGTAGCTGGACACCTAGGTGTTGCAGTTGGTGGAAAGCAATTGGAGGTTGGAAGTTATTCGGAAAAGGAACTATGCTCAAGGACGTTATCGTGTAATATTCAATTTAATAAAAATGATCGGATGTTCGTCAAGTTTAATCAATAATATTTATTTGTTAATGAGGAGATTCGCTTGGCAGCTTGGATCCTGATGGCGGAGAAGATTTATGATAGAATTGCTTTAAAAATTTATGACAGACGTGTTTTATTTTAATATATTTTTAAAAAAAAATGATTTATTTGATATTGACTTTTGTAAGAATTTGGTAGAAATTTTATTATTATATTTTTATTTTTATATTTTTATTGTGTAATAATGTTGCAGTGGATACACAACATTATTTATCGGTTAATAGTATTTTTATTAAATACTCTAAAGGAAATTTGAAACTCAATCGAAACAATAATAATAATTAAAATAATAATGATAATAATTATAATAATAATATTTTTGAAAGTAATTCTGTGAAAATAATAATAATAATAATAATAATATACATTGTGGTTAGGACCTGTTAATTTTAAATTATTTTATTGTTTAAATAATTGTATGTTTTATTGACGACGATTTGTTTGATAATACCCTTGCGACGATTTTTTTAATAATACCATTGTGAGTTGTTGAGCGTGACCAGTACCCTTGCGAGCAATACCAATAGGGGGACAGAATATTTTGTCGGATAAACTCGGACTATACATATAATAATAATAATAATAATAATAATAATAATAATAATAATAATAATAATAATAATAATAATAATAATAATAATAATAATAATAATAATAATAGTAAAAATAATAATAAAAATAATAATAATAATAATAATAATAATAATAATAATAATAATAATAATAATAATAATAATAATAATAATAATAATAATAATAATAATAATAATAATAATAATAATAATAATAATAATATTGATTAAAACTTTGAAAATAATAATAATAATTTTGAAAATAACATCTTCCGCGCGGGCCTAAATATCTTTACCAATAATAATGATAAAAATATTAATTATATATCTTTAGATATATCTTGCACTGAGGTTTAAAATGAGTCATTGTTTATTAAATTGGGATGATGGGAAGACTAACCTGTTGCATGACCAAATGTAGGGCACCGCTGGAACAAAGACATTATTTTTGAAAATATCAATATTTAACATTGTCTTTGTTCCAGCGGTGCCCTGTTTTAGCGGTGTCCCATCCATCTACTTATGATATATTGTTACCATATTTTTCAATATATAATTGTTGAGTATTTTGTGCAAGTCTGTCTGTATTACTGTCTGACTCCTTTGTGTTCTTTTCGAAATAAAATAAACAACCCAACACAAAAATCTTTATTTGAGACTAATACACTTTTTAGTTACACTTTTTGACTAGTTACACTTTTTATTAATTCAACCCCACTTGATACAACCCTTTTTTGGTCTGCACTTTTCAATACAACTACAAATCTTACGCAGGGATAAATCTTTCAACGGGAGATGTCCCTTTCTGGTACGTTCGATTTAAATTATTCAATTGATACTAACTTCAAAGTTTTTTTTGTCACTCTCGCTAAACTTCTTGTTTTCTTTTTCTTCGACCAACTGGCAATTCTGTTTTCTTGCCAGTCGTTTTTATACCTATTTAGTAACTGATTTTACTTTGTCAAATTAGTCTCGATTCAACTTCCCCACGGGCTTCCTCTTGTAGCTCTAATTCGCTTTGAGGAATTTGCCCGTCTCCTTTGACGGCTCGCTCCAATTTAATTTTAGTCGGTTAATTTAATTGCCTTTCCTAATCTGATTGATAATTCAGGTTCTCTCAAATCGCTTGGGTTTTCCATTGTCTCGGGTTCTCCATTAGTTAATTAATTATTGGTTTTTTCTAATTTATTCGTTCTAGGGAACCCCATTGATTTTATTTTATTGTAGTTGAACTCGTCTCATTATTCGGCATCCGTCCATACCAGTTTCTCCCGGAAAATATTCATTTTTAATTTTTGATTTTTTAAAATTAATATTTTGTACATTAAATTATTATTATGAATTTGGTGTTTTTTTTGATTTTTCACTTCATTTTTGTATCTCTTGTTGAACCCCAACATAATTATATTTCAATGTGACATTAAATTCAATCACAATTGATGTGAAAATTAAATTAATTAAATTTTTAAAATCCATAAATAATTTTATTCAAATTCAAAACAATTCTATTTATTTTAAATGACAGAAGAAGCTAATGAAGTTTTCCGAACATCCGTAAAGTCTTCGAAACCAATGAAGCACGTCATTGTGCCGGTAACCCAGAAAAAAAAATTATTTGATGCTGGCTCAGCTAATCTGTCTGAAACTTTGCCGGCCAAATCAACCGACAATGATACATACTCAAAAGCTTTAGATTTTCCGTTATCAACATTGGGATATGTTCGGTCAGCAGAAATAAAGAAAACGAGTCAACTTGTTAGGACTCTTTGCTGTTGGCTACCAATACCTTATTACGAACTTTGGATCATTTTTGGTATAAGTATACAATAGGGGGGCCACTTTTTTATAAATAAATATATATAGATATAAATATTTAAATATATTAAAGTAATTAAAACATAGTATAGTTCAAGTATATATATTAAAAAGACTATCAAGTTACGTTTATATTTACTTGGTATTACACACCACCAAAATCATATTTTTCACGTATTTGATTGATTAATACATCAAACGCACGCTCATTTCGACAAAATCTTCTTCTCCACATGAATTCATCTAAGTACGAAGGAATGAAGCTACATCTAGTCCCAAACATATACTTAAATTTCCTGTTTTATATGTTCATATATATTATTTATATTATATTTATATATTTATATTTTATATTTTATATTTATATATTTATATATTATATTTATATATTTATATCTATATATATTTATTTATAAAAAAGTGGCCCCCCTATTGTATACTTATACCTCATTTTTACTTTTGTTGGATATTTTTCCCTTTGGCTTGTATTGGTTATATTGGTTTTAATATATATGTTCTACGGGATTGCCTTGTGCCGAGGAAAGTTTCTGTTATTGGATAAAGAATCATTACATAAATGGTTGATGGTACAAGATCGGTATTATTTAGATGATCCAAACTTTTTGGAAAATAATTTCAACATCGAAAATCATTTGACAGACGTTTTGTCATCTTTACAAAAGATGTTGTTCAAAAGAGGACTTTTAATGGTTTTGGCAAGTATTGTGCAACTCATTTCCCATGGTCATGGTTTTTATTCCTTTTACTTTCGTCATGCACTGAATTTATTGGGATACATAATTTGCCTTGTGATTTTCTTCATATTTATGTTAACGACAAGAAGTGAGTTCGCACAATTTACAGAAGACGCAATTTCAAATGTATTTAGAAATCATTTCATAACGCTTCTAGACCAAAGAGAATGTAACGTATGCGCACCGGAAAGGGGTATAGGAACATTCTCATGGCCACGGATGTCAAAAACTGATTTTCTACTGAAATTTCAAGCATGTCAATTAAGGTGCTGTGGAAGTGGTGCCGGAGATAAGATTAATCCGTTTGCAAAAGTGTTGAAACCAATTCCTCTAGTTTGTTGCAAAAGATTCCATCCGTATATGTTCCAAAATGACACAGTTTATACGATGCCTTTACAGATGAAATGCGTGAAAACCTACGCGAGTAAACAATTGAACTGGTTCCCATTCACAGACAGTACGTGCGCCGTAAATGAACTTATTCCTTCTTGTCGAAAAATGTTGAAAGGCCGTGTTTTCTTTGGAATTTTAGAAAGATTTAACAATTTTCTGACCATTTTTAAGACTGTCCTTTGCAGTTATTACGTCTTCTTTGGTTTGGTTTCAACTTTTTATCTGATTGAGCGATTTTATACCAGAAGAAGAATTTTGAAGAATATTCATAGGAAATTAGTTAGTTACAAAATGTGAATTTGCGTATTTGTTGAAGTTAATAAATATTTTGAACAAATCAGGTTTTCTATCAATTTTGCTTAAAATAAAAATGGAATGGAAGCTATGAAATAGAGATATAAAGGTATAATCAAGGATAGAAGTGATAGCAAAAGAAAATATAATGAAAACAGAGTTAACAATATGTGTATAATTTGATAAAAGTCATGACTAGAGGCTATAACATTTTACTCTTCACTCATAATTCAAAAATTTCTTTCAGTACAAGTTTTAAATAAAATATTAATAATATTTTAATATTGTTTAATATTATTTATTATTATTTTAATATTATTATTAAAACCCTAATATTTATTTAGACAATTACTAGAATGTAGGTATAAACCAGTTGACTCACAGCGCACTACTACCCCCTCCCCTGCCGCTTTACTTTCTTCAAAATTTCGGCTGTCCATTTAACAAAGGACTTACGTCTTCGAATGAATCATTAAATGATTCATACTTTTGGAAGAAAAAGGAAATGAGTCACACGATGACATAGCATGAGTCATACCTATTGTAGTGTAATGTTATTTTTTAATGTAATTTTTGAATGCAACTACGAATGATAATCATTTTTTTTCATTCGAAGCATACCCTTCCCAAACCAACTGTTGTGCGCTTTGGGTGTGTCCAACCTTTTGTTGGGCTAGAACTGATTTCTAGACCCAAAGTTGGGAATGGGATGAAATGTGTCAGTACACAACACGCATACCCAGCATTAAGTTTACTTAAATAAAAATATATAAAACACCAAGTAAACAATGATAATAGAGAGATAATATACCCAAAAATAAAACATCTGAATTAAAAATAAAATAAAACACGAGCAAGAAGTATTACACGAAAACTTACTCAAATATAACCGAAAGACATAAAACAACAAAAAACAAATTCGAATAAAGGCGATTAGTAAAAATTAAGAAAGAAAATTAAAGAAAATCTTCATAAAATCTTACGTAAAGAAAATTATATCGATATTTTGAATAAAAATCCAGAACAATTCATAAAAATGGCGAAATCCATCATGACGGCCAAACGACCCAATAAAATTTATAAAAAATAAATATTTTAGTTTAAAAAATAAATATTTTAGTTTAAAAAATAAATATTTTAGAAAAGAAATCATAAAAAACAATTTAAAAATAAGAAATAGATTAAATTTAGCATGGAATGTTCTGGAAATGCTGAAATCCATCATGGAGGCAAATTTAATAAAAAATAATTCGAAAATAAAATTTCAAAAATAAAAACAAAAATTCTTACTGAAAAATCGCCATCAAAATTGATAAAATTAAAAATCGAATGTTCGAGAATTAAAATAATCTGAATTTGTTTTACTGCATCAATGCACGCATGTATACTTACACGTCAAACAGAGGCTATATAAACTAACACATTTCGTCACTTTTTAAGCATAAAAAATGCAAATGCAAGTGCTTGCTCTTATGCCAAATTTTTGATTTTGATTTTTCTGAGATTGTAAGTAAGGACGATTTCATTGTGAATTATAAATTATTATTATTGAAACTTTGTTTTCATTATTTCTATTTAATTATAGAGGTGTAGATTTGAATGAGATCGTCGGTTATCAATGATTTTGAAGCGAGATCCCAGCCAAACCTGCACCTATGCACTTTATCATTTATGAATGCACAGTTCATAATAATTTCGGGTCATCGACCCTACATGCACTAAAATCATAATCTTAACCAGAGGTCGCCACGAACTATTGGTGTTTAACCATGAGTAGGGCGTATAAATCCTTCTTGGTAGTTGCATAGTCACAGGGACTATGCGGACGAAATAATTATGGGAAACTAATTGTGGATACATATTACAATAGGGCCTATCGTACCGTACTCAGTGTAGTCGGGAAAGTAGGTAAATTTTAATTAAATCGACCTTTTCGTTAACTTACATACCTAAATTAACACTTAAATTATACTATTTTGCACACAACATTAAGAACTGATAAACGGGGAATATCCCCTGACTCAAATTCACACAATACAACATGCTAGTGTAGCTGGTTATTTCTAAACGAATCCCTCTTAAACTATAAATTCAATGTGAACCTAAGAAACTAATTAACTCAAAATAACAGGGAAGATCCCTGCGCAAAAATTTTTTAAGGCAATTAAAGACTTAAAAATTTTGAACCATTCCCTGTAAGAATACTGCAACCTAAAGTTCATGCGATGAGTAGGACCTAAGATGTTATAATCTCAATCGCACTGGTAAGCGAACTAATATCTATAGATGCCCACAAAATAACCTATTTTGATGCAAACTAAATTTCTCTATCGTAATGGTCTTGGTATGCGCAAACTCCCGTAGACATATTGATAAAGTCTCTTTATCTATAAACTACTAATATCATATCTATAACTTATAAGTTCGGGCAACATCTTCACATTATTCTACACTAAATTGAATAGACTCTAAACTAACTATAAAAATATAAATCGTAAACCCATAAAAGTATAAATTATCCTCTCAATTTCATAAAAATGTGAATTGTACTTATAGATTTAATTTCTTCAAAATATAAATTATGGTTAGTTATAAAGGTATAAATTATAAATTTAATTTCTTGAAATTATAAATTACAAATTTGTATTGACGATAAAAATTATAAATTATAACTCTAAGTTAATTATAAAAGTATAAATTATAAAATTATATTAGCTTTAAAATATAAACCATAAAATTAGCTTCATAAAAATATAAAGTATAAACTTAAAAATATAAATTATAAAATTATATTAGCTTTAGAAATATAAACTATAAATTGAACTTCACCAAATATAAATTATAAACCTAAAAGTATAAATTATAAAATTATATTAGCTTTGAAATATAAACCATAAAATTAACTTCATAAAAATATAAATTATAAACTTAAAAATACAAACTATAAAATTATATTAGCTTTAGAAATATAAACTATAAATTGAACTTCACCAAATATAAATTATAAACTTAAAAGTATAAATTATAAAATTATGTCAGTTCTAAAATATAAACTATAAATTTAACTTCATAAAAATATAAATTATAAAATTATATTAGCTTTAAAATATAAACTATAAATTTAACTTAACTTAGATTGCCTTTAACATCATAGTTGAAAATTTTTCATCAAAGACCCCCCATAAACCATATAGTCATCAACTACCACCTAAATATACTAAATTAGCTTATCTTAATATATATTTAACTTATAGTATATTTTAAAATATAAATTGTAAATGTTCATAAATGACCCCCCTCCGAATTATACATTCATTAGCCATTACATAAATACCCTAAATTAACTTCTTTTAATATATATTTAACTTATAGTATATTTAAAATTCTAAATTGGAAATGTTCATAACTGACCCCCTCAAAATTATACAGTCATTACCCATTACCTAAGCATTTTAAATTAACTTATCCTAATATATATTTAACTTATATTATATTTTAAAATATAAATTGAAAATTTTCATAAATGACCCCCCTTCAAATCATGTAGCCATTAACTATTCCTTAGGTACACTAAATTATATCATCTTCGTATAGAGTTAAATTATATTTCAAATCAAACCAAAAAAAAAAAAAATAAAAAAATAATTCCATAATTTTCGTAAATGATACCCCCCATATGTGGGAATCTTGTAAGAATATAAACTTACATTTATTATTATTATTAACATTATTATTATTATCGTTATTAATATTATTATTATTATTATTATTATTACTATTATTATTATTATTAGTATTATTACCATTAACATTACCACTCTTATCATTATTATTACTATTATCATTACTATTATTATTATATTATTAAAATAATTATCTTTATTTCAAAAAATAAAATTATAAAACCAATTATTGATTTTGGGATTCCCCTATCTCTAAATTTAGTCTCAATGGCCCTATCTTCCAATAAAATTACGGAAAATCACTAAAACCTATTTTTAGTAACACCCCCCCCCCCTGAAAACGACATCAATATTATTAATTTAAACTATATCCATATATGTATATATGTGTGGGTGTATATGTATATGTATATATAAGTGGATGTGTGTATGTACATACCGATTTATAAAACAACCTTATAAAATATGACCACCTTCCCCCATAAAGACCCCAAGTTGTATAATAACAGGAATTAAGGTTAATTCTAGTCGTCCTATAATCCAAAAAATTTTTTTATGACTTTGCATGTATTATTATTCTCATTATTACCCTTAGTGTTATTATTATTACTACGATTATTATTATCATCATTATTATTATTATTACTATTATTATTATTAAAGCTATCAATGTTATTATTATTGTTATTATACATAGAATAAGAAAGCATAAGAATGAATGAATAAAAAGAATATATACAAATAAAATAAATATTCATTTAGATTTAATTTTCAAAAAATATTATAATCTGATTACATTAAAAATTGATACAGTGCGTAGCAAAATTCACAAAACCAATCAAACTGACAATTGGGAAATTTACGAAATCTCCCAAACAGCAAGGACACCAATAATAGTACCACTGATAACTGATGAACATTTCAACAAACGGACAATTTCTTCCTGTGATTTCACAACAATGCTGCGAGAAACCTTTAACTTATCTTCATGAACAAAGCCAGGCGAATGAGAAACGTAAAATACCCAGTTCAAATGCAAAATAATACAAGAAATAATTTTCAAAATAAAAAACGAAATAGAGTAATCTTGAAATTCGAGCGGTTTTGGCATTGGAGATTGAATGATTAATGAATAACCATAGCACATTTCATCGATATTGCTCGGCACATGTCGTGTAACGATACACGTTTCCGTTGATGAAGACGATTTGATAATTCGATCTCTCAAAAAGGTACTGCCGATCTCGATAAATAAATCGCATTAAACAAACGAAATGGAATGGATCCAGTTGTTATTAATCTATACGAATGAGCATGAAAACGTTTTTCATCACAATCAAGATAATCTGAAAACTGGAAAACGATTTTCACATTTAGAATAAATATAATACACAAAGTCGAAACAATGATTAAAAATAATTTGATAAAATCCGGATGTCCATTTCGACTAATTAAATTCCGAATAGCATAAATTGGATCTTGTGTAGAACTTAAATGAATAAACGCTAGAAATAAACCTTCGAACATCCGACCATTGCAATCTTTTATAACGACAGGGCTCATTATAACCAAATAAAATCTGAACACACTTGAATAGAATTATATATTGCTATTCCGCCATATTCTATATTGCTTTCTTCAATAAATTTATCAATAAAAATTAGTAATTCCATAGTGCAAAATAACTGGATAATAATTATAAATAGGTGATTTAAACACCTTGGATTAAATTTTTATTCTTATTATTAATTGAAAATTTAATTTTTAAAAGGAAAAGAAATATGGATAATTAAACTCAACTTTAATTTAATCTGGATTGCCTGAATTAAAATTGATTATTAATTTTTGGTATTTTGATTGAACGGGAAATTAACCCAACATAAACCTGAATTATGTGTGGTATTTTAATAAATAATTATTAACTTTCACTAGAGAGTTGCCATGAAACATGTGCGTGTGTGCATGAATTGGAAAAAATGATGTATGTGGGAGATAAAGGGGATGAATAGGGTATGGTATTGGGAAGACAATCTGGTGAAGGGACCAGGCCAAATCGGACACAAGCCTTCTATCAGCAGTCCGTGAACCCAAAGGAGTGTTCGACAATTACAGTGCAAGTAGTGCGCTCACTTTTTGCGAGCACTCACCCTCTTGATACAGTACCAACGTTGATCGCTCAACGGGTATCAAGCGGTAAACAATGTTGTATCTTGGGTTACGCTGGTAACAGCACTAAAGAGCAAAATATTTGATCATCAGTAACCCACCACTTTCGATGACAGGAACAATGGTGGATGCTCAGGCAGACTCCTTCCTAAACGCCCGTTATGATGATTGTCTTTACATTGGTTAGGAATTCATGAGCAGATGAGCCCCTGCGTTAAGATTACTCCTCATGACATTCGTATTTCGGGTTCTGAAATGCCGATAGAAGGTCTTACATCCGTATAAACTGCATGCTATACGAGACACTC